>JAPYZR010005340.1:0-13120 GCA_030522945.1 Trichopria nigra
ACTTGAAAGCTGACTATGAAATGAAGAAAGAATATTAAATGGGCGGAAATAAATCATAATTCTTTTACATAAATTTTAATCGTCATATGTATGTATATATATATATATGTATGTATATATATATATATATATATATATATATATATATATATATATATATTTGTATAATTTAAAAGGGTGATGACGTTATACCGTCTAATGGATGTGGAATGTAAAATAAACAACAGAAGGGAATCGGTCGAAAAAGGAAATTTTCCAACCCAACGGGGGCATGGGGCAGAGAGAAAAGAAGAAAAGAAAAGAATAGTAAAGAAAAGGACAATGCTCCTTGAGAAGAAGCAACCTGCTATCCGGAGGCCGCAAAAAGTGATTGGGTTATTCGAGTACCGTTTTTTTAGGGGCCCCTTCGAGGCCCCTCCTCCCTCCACCTCCACCTATACCACATATATATATATGCATACGTCCATAGGACGGAGATCGTGGCCCGCTCCCCTCCCCCGCTCCCGCCCCGCCGGATACCGTTCCGCCAGCGCGTTCATTGCCCGGTGAAAACGTAGGTAAATTACACGCGGTGACATAATCGTCGTGTAAGCGTATATATATGGGACCCCCGAATCTCGAATCGACAAATCCCTGGAATTTCTTATTTTCTTCCATCCGGAATGACGAGCGTTTTCACTCCGTCGAGCGCGTATTGAGTAACGACGTCCCCCAAGTTCTTACGTGAGCATTTCGACATTCGAACCGTTCGAAAAATCTACCTATACCCTACATACCCTACCCAACCCAACCCAACCTAACCTATAGTATACCTACAGGGAATAACCCTGACAATGAGACGGCATCAATTGCATAATTTCATTCATATATATATATATATATATATATATATATATATATATATATCTGTAATACATTTCAGTGACAAAACAATGTTTTGATTCCCTTTTCCCAATTTTGTCGCCGTCGTGCGAGCTCGAAGTGAAAAATCAACATAATTTGGTCAGATAATAATTTTTCTCAATTTTCTTTCTTCATTCTTCTTAAAATGGCATAAACCAGCTGACGGATACTCCGAAATGAAAAATTGCGTATTGATGAAAAAATTTGATGACAAAATTCATTTGTAAAATAAAAGATTTTGTCAAATTTAAATCGAACGATTCATTTTTTCGGCGTTCCCAACTTTTTCTTTTTCTTTTTAAACCAAACAATAATTAATACACTATTGTTGTTGTTGTTATTGTTGTTGTTGGCGGCGGTGGTGGTATGGTGCTTATTAAAAGAGAAGGAAGAGGAAAGATCTGGAAAGATTTTGAAAAGTATCGCATTGGAAACCTGCTGCAACGTACGGAGGATTATGTAGGTTAGCGAATTGAAGACTTTCTTAAGCAAGCGAGCAAGTGCTCGACGCCTCGCGGAGTTAAGGTCGAAATAGGACATTGACCTTCTACTGTGTGTAACCGAGTGTGACCGTCATCCTCGTAAATCGCAATTACAACACGAGTTCGTTGTAACGATTCGCATTATTATATATTATACACATTACCCTCGAAAAATCTATCTCCCTTATTACCATCGCTTACATTTTATGTCGATATAAAAAAACAAACAAACAAACAAACAAACATTGTATAATTATAACACAAACATTTTTTTCATTTTTACGATATTTTTCCCGGACAATGTCATTCCCTCATGTATTTATTTTTTTCATTGTTTTTTTTTTTTTTTTTTTTTTTTTTTTTTTTTTTTTTTTTTTTTTTTTTTTTTTTTTTTTTTTTTTTTTTTTTTTTTTTTTCTTTTTTTTTTTTTTATAATCAATTTTGTAACTAGTAAGGAAATATTTTTCGGTTTTATAAACATCAACCGCGGTGTATGTCAGATAATGCAACAAATAATTATGAATAAAACAAAATAGAGGTCAATGTAGATTTCTACTTCGATTAGCATTAGGGACAATGCGTATGCGAAAACAATATTTAAAGTGCATGGTATTTTGACCTGCATTCCGAATTAAATTGACAAATTATTATTAACAATGAAGAACTGCGTCTTCTTTGTCCGCGCGACAACTCATGTTGTATACCGGCAAATTGGAATTAGAATTGCATTATACGATTGAATTGAATGAATTTTACGACGAGATTTCATTTAAATCCCTTTAAACGGATTGCGTTCGTTATATACATACAATGTCTACCTACCTCATACATAACTATGTTGTATATATCGTACAAACCTGCGATCAATGTAATAAAAACCCTTAAAAAAAAAAAAAAAAAAAAAAAAAAAAAAAAAAAAAAAAAAAAAAAAAAAAAAAAAAAAAAAAAAAAAAAAAACACAAAAAAAAGAAAGAGATGTGAATCGGTGGTCATCCTGGTGATAATGTCGGTAAAGGGACTCGTCATATATTTATACTATATATATATATAGTAGTGTGTGTGTGTGTAAATATATATAGGCAAGTCTGATTGCGTCGAGCAGCGCTAGGCGGCTATCCTGTCAAAGTAAAATAAACCCCCGACAACTGGCAGTCCGCAATCCGCAGTCCGCACTCCGCACCGATCTACAAGAAGCGCCAATTAAATTCTCGTTACAACGACCTTGCTCGAGCACGAACGTGCTCCTGCGATATCTTCTACTTTCGTTACGCAATGTTCGGAGCACCTCCTGTGTCGTTGCTCCCCGTCTATATATACATATATACATACGTACACTTCGTGCACGCATCATGCATGTACATATGTATGTATATTTGAACGCGTACCTAATATACGCACGTCGAAAATGTCAGAAAATCCCAGATTCGATCGACGTGTATCCTCTATGTATAGACATCAGTCATCGTTGTTGTGAAATCACTCGTGGAATTTAGCGATACCAGCGATTGAGTGATATCGCGGAAGCGATAAAAATTTCACGAAAATTCAATTGGGGAAAATCAGTCCGTGACCAGGTTTAGTGCGGCAAAATTTATATATTGGAATATTTAAAGAGCATCATAATAAAGCAAAAGAAAAACGAAAAAGTCGGCCATTGATCGGTGACTCGCATTTGTATAACGAAAAGTGGAACAATCTCGATTGTTCGTTCGACGAACCTTTCGAAAGTTTTTCACTGTTTCGTGTAATATAATAATAAAGTGTTGGAAAAAGGGGTTTCACGAGCCAAATGGGATATTCCGATATTATTTTTACGCGATGACCGTATGGCAGATATAAACACCCCATCCCTCATCTATATAAGCGAGCTTTAATAACAATCGCGATTCGTCGACAAGTTATACATATATATGTGCGATATACGAAATTGAAATTCGTAGAAAAACATTGGAAATATATATATATCCACGAATTCCTGTACAATTTGTATTTTTCTTTTTTTACGTCTAAAAGGTTAAACACTTTTCGGAATGCTAATTTCGTTGGAATTTCAGTGTTGACATTCTCAGCGTATACGTGTATTTTTGTTTGTATTGATCCTGGCATCATTGATTTTGGGGACGACATGACACTTAACGAACTTTAACTTTAACTTTAACGTTAAAGATTTGACTCGACATTAAGCTTACGTTGTCATCTCGACTGTACAACTTGTTGCTTCAAATTAGATCTTTGAAAAATATATTTTACCAACGTCGAGTGGTGGTAAGTGACAGTTCCGGTTCCCATCGGAAAACAAACAAAAAGTTAAGAAACAATTCAGAAACTACTGAGAATCTATCGAAATCTAACGTAATGAAAAGTTGGTAATGAAAGAATCATCGAAGAGACTCTTGTATAATATTACGTCAATTTGGCTTTGGGAGATTTCGGTCGTGGCGAATGCCGAGTACAATAGTGATGGAGTAGATCGTAATGTCAGTAGATTAACGGTTTTGGTAAATATTAATATTGCTCGTTTGAAAATAGCATTGGAAGCCAGCAATTGCGCAACAACTTCCCTGTAATAACTTGAGAATGACGTTACGTGCTGTTCGATTCTTCCGCAAACTCTCGTGGAAGTCAAGTTCAAGAGGAGCGTTCCACAACCGGAGGTGGTCAACTTTCTTGACAGAAATCGTCATCGGAGTGACAAGGTCGTAACGTCACGAGCAGAGAGACGATAAAGTCATTAAAGTCACCATCAAGAGACTAACTCACTCACCTTCCTCCTCCTATTTCTCCTTTTCCGATGGATGCCTCGGAATACCAAAAAAAAACAAACAAACAAAGCCGTCAAAACACACTGGACGCAGTCAGCAACATCTCCTCCGGTAAACTCCGGTTAATCGGCCAATGCTCGCGTCGTCAACTTCGAGTGTCAACCACGATAATCCATAGCACCTACCCATCCACTGTAACACCAAGTCACTATCTCGAGGCCATCGCGGCTCGAGATTCGCACGGATAAAAGTCCACTGTTGGGATAAACCTTCGGGAGCTCACTGTCGTTCAAGTTGAATTAAAAAAAAAAGTTTATGTCGTGAGGACCACATGGAACCAAGCGGGGTCTGGTCCCAGGCTGCGCTTATGTTTTCGTGGGGACCGCGTGACGGAGACTGATGCTCGTTAACAGGTAGTACGGCCAGCGAGGCCAGGTAAGGCAGGTAAGTCAAGGCAAGGCTGATGCTCTACGGCAACGTCCGTGCGCTCGTGTTCCTCCGGGTTCGTTCGTCCGTTCGTTCGTTGGTTCGTTCGTTCGTTCGTTCGTTCGTTCGTTCGTTCGTACGTACGTTCGTCGGTTGGTTCGTTGGTTGGTTGGTTGGTTGGTTGGTTCGTTCGTTCGTTCGTTCCACCACTCGGTTCGCACGTTCTCTGGTTCGTTGCGCCCGCAGTGCCAGTGCCGCCGCCGCCGGTTCGTTCTGCGGCGAAGAGGTTCCTTCGGTTCAACATTCCCCGCATCGACAGGAGCAACGGTACTTTGGACGCTCTTCCGTCTCGCTTGGGACTCTCTGGTTACTGACCTCCGAAAATGCGCGCCTCGATCCTTTGCGCAATGCACGCACCGTCGCGGCCGCCCGGCATACACACTCGTGCGTGAGCGCGCGCTTATACTTGCCTGCCTGTCTGCCTGCGTGCGTGCGTGCGTGCGAAAAGGCCGTCTATTGCGGCTAAACAACGTGCATCACCGGAAAAATTGCCGAGAATACGTATACGCTGGAGACGACGAGGGTCGGAAAAAGCGACCGGAATAACGAAAGGAGAACACGGAGGAAACTGTCCGTGCGCACGGGGTACTTGGACTCTATAACAGCGATCGCGAATGCCGTCGCTGTGTATGTACAGCGAGCTTTTCAATCTCTATACCGTACCGCCTGGTCTCATTTTCTCGAAATGGAAATTTACGCACGAGCTTCAGATCGTTCGATCGACCTATTAGATAGTAGTAGTAGTATAGTAGTAGTACAGATTGAATCTGCATTTGTCTATATAGTTTGCTTGAAATTCAGTACCGAAACCTAAAAACTATACAGTATAGTTTCAATGTCTTTGGTATTGAGACATTGGTCTATTTTCTTTGGTATCAAAGGATGTTTTGGTTGGTCCAAGTTTTTCCATCGGGTCAAGATGCTGAAAGTCTGCCTGTGCAGAGAATACAGCGATGACTGCACCGTTGATCCCTCAAGTATCCCTCAAGTAAACCCTCAAGAAGTCGTAATGGACAGTTTAACCGATCACTTTGGGTGTATACGCTCTCGCAATTTCGCGCTAAAATGATGGAAATGTCGGTATATGATGGACTGCTGTAAGACAGTTTGCAAAAGATGAATAATATACCTTGATCGAGAAAATTTTTAAAAGTCGGTTTTCTAAATTCATTTGAATGAGACGCGGGTTCATCTTACTCTATTGCAGTCAAAAATACTGCGAAACTTACTGTTATCTCGTAATGTCAGATGCACAGATGAACCTCACCAATGTGAACTTGCAGTCGAGATTTCAGCATTGAAAACCGGAAAATGTAAAACCTGCCAGCGTGTGTCTCCATATCGAAAATGGATTTTATTTTCTTTATAGTGTCGTGAATTATATAGATAGGCACACCAAGAAAAAGTACATTGGCATTTTTTTCCCCATCGAATCCGAATCTGAAGTTAAAACTGACAAACTGGTTTCGAGTTTCATTGGTGGGTTCGGCCAGTTTTTTGAGGTTATCTCATAAATCTTAGCCAATCTGACGATTCTGACTTGGGATCCAGAGGGAAAGAACACGTGGGAAATACGAGACTAGCGCAGTGCCTCGGTCGGCCAATAAGACACTACGCTCTTTTTGCGTGCCTGCCCAATTAGCATCAGTAGACGTCCGTTGAGCGTCCAATGGAAATCGTGCATTGGTGCACCAATAATGGACGCCCAGATTTTACTGCACGTCCACTGTACGTCCATAAAACGCACGCATTGGACGTCCTTTCTGGTTGTACAAGATCTGGATCATCTGGATGTACGCTTCCAGTAATCGTATACTCGTGACGATGTTTGGGCGTATCATTGGACTATATATATTTATTAAAATTCACCCGTCATGATGTCTGCATATATATATATATATATATATATATATATATACTATTTAATTTTACGTTAAATAAACAATAAACAATAAATGTTTTTGAAATTGCTATACAATTGTAACAAATTGTACGGATCAATATGTATATACTTATATATACAGCCTCTATATTGAATTGGTTCGGAACCAGAATGCATATTAGACCTAGTTAGTTCATTACAATATTACATAATATCATAAGCGTAAAGAAGGGGAAGTTATACACGTTAAAGTATTTGTTCAATTAATCTAGATCCCTCATATATACATATATATGTGCGTGTATAAAGGAAGGTTTTACTTATTATTATTATTATTGTTATTCTAATTCGAAGTAAAAGGTTCTTGTATATACTTGTAGTATAGGTACCATTGTAAGAGCATATGAGAGCGAATAATAGAGCTGGAGCTCGAGCGTAGTATGCGATTTACTTTTAGAAAATTACATCGATCGTATATTATCATATATATATGGGACTAATTTAAAATTAAGTATAGCCATCACTTATTCTACTGATCATTTTCTCATTAGTCCCTACAGGTGTAAAGCGGAATAAGCAAATGTGCCTCGAGTATACTACTGCAGCGATGGCATAAAAAAAAACGGAGATAAAGAGGAGGATGTATAATGCGCATAATGTGTAACGTGCCTTGATGGTACGCGCAACACTTGTACACCGAACCCACATGTAAAAAGGGTGTTTTGCGCTAGCTCCGGGACAACGCTGATTAATGAATCGATGCCAACTTTATGAGCACCTACCCCAGGCTCCATGGCTGCAGGATAAAAGGATTAGGAAAATTGCCCAATGTGTTGGAACGGTAAGAGCTATGGGAACGTATACGTCTATAATATATACTTATATACATGTATATATGTATGTCTAGCAAATAGTCATTTAACTCTTGTCTATGCCTTTTATGTACCTGACGTTTTTTATTTTTTTGTTTCTTTCTTTTTTAAATCCTGTACTCATTTTTTGTGAATTTGATTCGATACATAATATACGTGTAAAAGCGTCGCGTTGTATATATTTAGTGACGCGAAAAACCTGTAACTAGTCGATTCTCTCGCGTCAGGGTCGATCTCCTGCCCTGGAGGTCGTACACCGTCACTCAAGCCCATTATATATATATATATATATGCAAGTGGAAAACTCGATTTCGTACGTACGTATATGCCTACGTACGAGCATTACCAGACCCTTGTTTCACGTTTATATATACATATGTACAGTCTGATGGCAGGAGACCTTGAGGACAGGCATTCGTCGGGACTCGCCCTATCGCGCGGAATGGTCCGTGATAACGATCCGCGTCTCTCTTTTACCTTCATTCTTCAAATACGTCCCGATATACTATACTATACTTCCCTCTTATATATTCCCTGTTTCATTCTTGAAACACGTATAAATACGTGCACATGGCGTAATTATACGTATAAGATATTATGGCCCGAATGGATTAAAATTGATTTCGATGCTTTTGTTCTTGAGTCACTAGTGGTGCTTCCCGGGATGCATTTAATTCACCGAAATCAAGTATAGGGTAGTTGCACACCCCGTCCAACTCCAATCGACATATATATATATATATATGTACACGTGTAATAATAATAATAATAATAATAATAGAAGAGCATCGCCGGATCATTGCTTCAATGATGAAACTCGCGTGTCGTAATGCGGCTTGCATTCAAAGCAACGGGTTATTGTAGGGGGTTTTTTGCGAAATGGTCTTGGTACTGTTTTGTACTTGGACTGCTGGGCTGTTAACCCGTCACCTTAGGCCAGTAACCCGAGCAGGGACCCCACAGGATGGATTTTCGGCCAAATGTATACATCACCGTCTTTTTAACCGGCTTTTTTGCCGAGCTCGTTATTATTATTATTGCTCCCCCCTCTTCCATCTTCTCACAATAATAACTTGTAATTACACACCAAGTTCCGGATTAATCAAAATCACACCCAGGAAACATAAAACGAAAGAAATTATTAGTCGGTTATTCTAAACAAAAGAAAAAAAGGTTTAGAGAGAGCGAAAATGATTTAATTCGAAATATAATAAACGCAATGCGAAAACACGTCTCGCTAAAAAGTTGTCCTTTCCGCGTTATATGTACAAGTAGATATATAGACATAATATATATATATATATATATATATATGTATGTATATATATATATAGATATATAGATATATATGTAAATATGTGTACACGTTTATTTAACATTAATCAAAGGTTTTAGATTGCAGTTATGCATTCATATTACGCTTATCTGCAGGAAGCAGCGCAGGGATTAGGGCCTGGGAGACTCGCGCGAGCGAATTCCTCGCAATTTATTTACCTTCGCGATGAACTCGTCTGGGTGCGCGAGTGCTAGGCTAGCTCGTACTACTCCTATATATACAATATGCCGCACGCGTGCCTCTCGGTGTGCCTGCACGTTTGTCACGCGCGTGTGTGTGTGTGTGCGTGCATGCTTATATACGCGAGTGAGTGAATAGAATCTACCTTCCGCGTTCTCGCTGTACCTTTCCCTTTCCCTTTCCCTTTCTTGATTTGAGTCCCGCCACGTTTATATGCGTCTTGTGCGCATCGGGTTTTTTACCGCGCGTATATAGATGCGCATTCTTGTTTGTTTTACCTGTGCCGCGACTGCCAGGAAAGGAGGCGCATCAGGCCGCTCGCCACGCTTCGAATTAAATCCCAATTAAATCGCTCGCGCATGAGGTGTCGAAATATTTTGTCTCGATATATACTCGATAAACGCGTCATTAACGCCGTGGTATACATATACATACATATATATACATGTACTTCTCATGACTTCATTAATTGCGAATATTTCATTCGGCTTTTACATTTCTAGAAAATATATATAATACAATATATATTTGATACGTATATGAATTAATATAAAAATATACCTTTGCGAAATGAACGGAAAACGATTGTAAACGAAACAATGACGAAAATGATCATGTATATAGTTGCTGGGAAAAAAAAAGAAGCAAAAAATGATGAATGACAAATTTGTTGAATACTATAGATATATATACATATATTTATGAAAATGTACATTATCTTATTTTATTTCTGTATAATGCTTTACTTATTGAGAAATCGCGAACAAAATTAATAGCGTAATAAATAATATTTCCATAATTACAACGCAATAATCCAGACAAACGACTTATTTATCGTAACGGAACCGATACAATTTTTTTATAATTTAATTACATTTTTAATATATATCTTATATTATTATAACGTGCGATTTTCCAATATAATCTACTATACGATGTACATATCCTGTTCATGCCAATTTCCTTTTTATTAATGTCTGGAGTGAAATTAATAATATATATATTTTGAATTTTCTGCTTTTATTATATGCGCTCCGCCGTTCCTTTGAGCAAATGACAAAAAGTGACACAAAAATACAGATAAAGATTGTATAACATTTCAGAATTGAAATCGATACAGGTATATATGTATGTGATGTATAAAACTGAAAATGCGAGGCAAGTTGTCAAAGTTCAACAGTGATTGAAAAATACATATACATATAAGTTATACGAGTATGACATGTCAGATTCCGTAATCACGGATACAATCCACGTGTTTTCTTCATTAGTTCTTTGGTTAATATTAAGCTTTGCTTTTAAAGTTTTTCTTTTTTTTTTTTCAACAGATTGAGTAAACAGTTCTGCAAAAATCGATGTGTTATTGTATTGCTCTTATATATATATATATATAGATAATACAACATTAGCGAGTGTCTCCTCGCAGTGTGTGTCGAATTAAGAAGGAGATTGGGAAGTGTTCGTCGGTATATGTAAAATTAATCAATCCGAATCGCTATGAATCCTTCTTGATCAAAGTTTGTAAATTTCAATCCTTTAATAAGTACCGGTATTTTATGGGCACGCTATACATATAGCGAAATTGTAACGTGTAACGGTCAATTTCGGATTTCATTAACTGAAAGATAGATTGAACAGCAATATTTTCCCACTCGGTTACGATGAAAAGAGTCGGAACGATTTACTGACATTTTGGAGAAAAAAAGTTGGATGGATTTCAAAAAATTGCGAACGACACGATTGACGGGCGAGTTTTTATTTTTGCTTTTATCGAGGTTAGATTGATCGAGATAGTGTGTTACGCGCTCAAGTTAATAGATTTAAGGTCACACCCCAGGAAAGCAGGTCAGTGATAGTGTTGTATCACTGCAGTGGAAAAATCTATACAAGCCGCAGTCTCCGTCTCTATACATTTAACGTATATACATATATGTAGTGCTTATATACACACACATATATATATATATATATATATATATATATACATATTTATTATTTATTTAAATCTGCATTGCGCACCAATACCCGTTATTTAAATTGTATTTTGCATATATATGTAGTAATTGATTGCTTGATTTTAGTGCGTATGATAAAAAAAAATGCTTCTCAATGATAATTTACAAAAAGGAAAAAAAAAACCCTCGTTAAACTTAATCGACTATAATTATCTTTGTTTTTGTTCGGTACGAAATAATACAATGTGCGCTTGTTTAACATTTCTTATTTATGACCAGTTTATTTTGATAAATTTGTGTATAGGATTGTATAAATTGTATATATTTCCCTTGCATATACGTATATTAACAGGTTACATTTTGGAATGCTTGTTTTTGTTTTAATTTCAGACGATTTGGATTCAAATACACTGATGTTGATTATTCATGAGATGGTATTCTTGAGGAGGCATGCGCATCTTTGGAAATCAACCATGGCCTCGCTGCGATTGTCTGCCGGGTACATTATTCTCTTCAAATAACCACGAGAAATCCAGCATTTAGTGTCAAACCTAAAAACGGACATATTGTTTTATTTTTTTAAGAAAAATAAATGTAATTTCATTTGACCCATTTTATCTTTTAAGCGCTTATAGAGTACAGGAAGGATTTTTTCCGTTCTCTATGTTGTAACTAAACCACTTGCAATCTTTTGTACATAATAAAGTGTATTTTAAAGTATATATACTGTGGGAAAATTGGAAATTAAAGTATCGTAGCTAATTGGCGACTGCAGCAATTTCTCGGGGGCGCAGTTTTAGGAAAATACATTGCCGTGGACTTTAAGTATACTGGAGACAAATTTAAAATCAAGAAACCAAAAAGATTACGTTAGTATAGATGAACTTTGATAGGTCGAAATGGCTTAATTTTTTTTTTTTTTTTTTATTAATTTTTGAGTTTTTGAGAATATATATGTAAAAGTCGAAATTAATCTATAAATCGCTCGCAATAAAAAAAAAAGAAAGGGAAATATGATAGGTCACGTCCTAGCATTATATGTGAAATTTATATGTGAAAAAAGTGTGTGCAAAATTTCAAAAGCACGGTTCAATATTCTTCGAGTTCGAAATTACTTTAAAAATTGCATTTTGACATATACATTTATATACGTTCCTAAAATGTAGTCAAAATATAACAAAACATTTTTTTTTCACTTAGACTCATTCCAGGGTCATAATATATCGCACCTTGTTAAGTTGCGAAAACTAATAAGAAGTGAATCATTTCTATAATGTTTATCCGTACATATTCTCCGAGATTTTCGCATCGGTCGAAAATCTAATTTTTTCGTTGATGCCTAGTTTTCTTTATCTTTGCTCATTGTTTTTATTTCAGATACTTCAAAAAAAGAAGCGTAATATTTTAAATAACTTGACATTGTCCAACAATATCCCTGAGATGTTGTGCTATTAATTAAAAAAAAATCTACTATTTGTTTTAATCTATATTATTTGAACTTCCATGTCACATAAAATGAAAATATTTGTAATGCAAGTAAACAATTTTATATGTATGTATAAGAACAACTTGTATTACGTTAATTAGGAAGGAAATAACCCTTTAAACCTTATGTAAGAGGGAGAGCTGAAAAAAAGAAATCGTATACAAATTTACTCTTGTTAGAGCGAGAAAGAGGGAAAAGATAAAATGAACATTATCTTTGGGGATTGTAAATTAAGGAACGGCGGCAGGAGGTGGTGCGATGATAAGCTCGGTTTCGTAAAGCGGCGACTCGTCGTTTTATGAAATTGCGAGAGAGCGCAGGATCGAGAATCGTTGGATTTACATAAAACTCGATTACGTATGCGTATACAGATATATATATAGATATATATAAATGTAACCAACGTATGCACTGCACTGAAATACTTACACGGCCAAGTTTGCCGTTTGAACTTGACAGCGAGAAACGTAAAACATGCGGCCGCGTCTGTGTAGTGTAGTGCGAGTCTTGTGAAAATAACATCACATATATATATATATATATATATATATATATCTGTATATGAATCAGCTGCTTCGTAGTCGTGTCTTCATATGTACGTATATATATATATATGTGTGTATATATATAATATGTGCGTGTTTGTGTATGCGCATTCACCTGATGATCTATACGATCTATAGTCGAACCACTAACTGAGCTCCCCTGTGAATTTCGTCAGCGGAGAGCCAATGTTCCCCCACTCCTACCGCTATTCGCTTCTTCTCCGACGTTCG
>JAPYZR010005341.1:0-11424 GCA_030522945.1 Trichopria nigra
TGCTATAAAGGACCGAAATGCGTGAAGTGCGCAGAAAATCATTTAACAAACGACTGCCCCATAAAAAATAAAATAAACAACGTAACATGTGCAAACTGCGAGCTATAAAGGGTGCCCAACCCGTAAAAAACTGCAACAAAAACTCTTTCCAACATTAAGAGAAAAGGCGGAAACTCGAGGTAGCAAACATAGTCAAACCAATTTAAATTTAAACTAGGGGCTTCGCCCCTGCGGCCTTCGGCCGCCAACCCCGAATGTCTTTAAAACCTTAGGAAACCGATTTATAGCTGGTGGTTACTTCAACGCAAAACACCCAGGGTGGGGGGAACTGCGTTCCAATATCTACTGGGGAGCCAACATACTGGCCATCAGATATAAATAAGCTGCCAGACTTGCTTGACTTTGCAATTGTAAAGGGAATTAATAAAAAGTACCTTCAAGCTACATCCTGCTTGGATCTGACATCTTACCACTCACCAGTCCTAATAACATTACATGCCCAAGTACTCATAACAAAAAACCAATATAAAAATTATAACTGGAACAAATACAAACTATACATCCAAGAACATATAACCTGTAATATACCTAATAAAAATGGTTGGAAAAGTAGATGATTCATAGAAATTTATTTAAGTAATAATTAACATTTTTGTTACAGATTTATTCCATCATATGCATTTGTTATATTTGCCTACGTCACAATCCTTCCATACATTGGATCTGGTCCGTTATGGCAGGCAAAAGTTAGTTTAGAGTCTGAGCGATGTACAAATCACTGGTGGAAGAATTTACTATTCATCAATAATTTCGTCGATACTAATGATAAGGTTTGTTTCAATATAATAGTAGAATTAAAAATATAAAAAACTTGTTACAGATTAATAATAATAATAATAATAATAATAATAATAATATACGTTGTATATGGAGCTTTAATTATGTAAAAAATCATTAATTTTCTACTATTCATTATTATTATGTATTAGTTAGATTTCTTGTTAGTTAAGGCACTGAACATTACGAGAACTTCATACTTAAATTGACAAGAATCTAAATCAAGATATAATCAAATAATAATGCTTAAATGCAATTATTGAGGTTGATTGCTCCTAATACTATTATTCAATTATTGTTTCTTGCAGTGCATGTTTCAGTCATGGTACATGAGTTCAGATATTCAATTATATATTTTGGGAATTATTCTGATATACGTGTTTTGGAAATTACCAAGAAAAATTGGCTACGGGTTTCTAGGATTGTTGCTATTTATCAGTACCGTTATTACTTTTCTTATAACATACATAAATCAGACCCAGGCGATATATATTCAATATCCTTAGTAAGTATGTTTTTATGTAATTTCATGTTTGTATATACATTCTCTCCGTGCATATCCATGTAGATCTACTAAGTCTGGAGAGTTAAAATGCACTATCAGCGCGATCGATACTATGTTGGAATATCTACTGATATAATATTTTTTTTTTTTTTCATTTATTAAGCATTTGAGGCCTTAGGCCCATTTCAGCTTACAAAATATAATATTTAATATAATATTTGAACATTTAAAGGATTTATAAGCATTATCCCAGACAGTGCAGGTACACAGTTGGATAGAACGAGTATAACTCGAACTTTTTAGGTCCTCCCAGGCGTCAACATCTGAGCTCATATTTGACGCATATAGGAGGACTTAAAAAGTACTTTTTATACTCATTTTTCCTGACGTTTTACCTCTGATGATTGCGTAATCATTCCACTTTTTCTACAATAACCGACATAGGATCTTGTATCTTTCAGACAATTTTGCGATATCTTTTAAATATCTTGAAGAAATCTCTTAGATGCCTTTTAGAGACCTTTTCGACATTTTAAAATATATTTCTGCATGAATCATTGAGATATATCTCAGATATCGTTTGGTTATTGAAGAAAATATTCTTTCTGCGCAGATTATTTGTGCAAATCTGTGCAAAATTTATACGAAAAAAATATTCTAATAAATAATTTCACAGCTTGAACGACATACTTGACGATCACTATTTAACCACATATTACATGAAGCCATACATGCATATATCGGCATATCTACTTGGTGCTATTACTGGTGCGATAATATACGATACTAATTTCGTAACTTGGCGAATACCATCGGTTCGTATCAATATTTAATACTTTTATATTCCAATAATTGCTGTTCAATGAAGGTAGTTTTTCATGCGCTGTTCTTACCTCATTTCTTCAGATTATTCAAACACATTTCGTAATTGAATATTTTGTGTTTTTAACTTTTTCAAAACGATTTCTAATTTAATGTCACATGTATATTATATATATATATATATATGTATATATACTTTTCAGATTAATAAATGGCGATACAGCATTTTATATTAATTTCTTTTTGAATATTCAATTCAATGAAATCTTCATCAAGCTGAACTTTTCTTTTTTTAATTTCTTTAAAATGGAAATTTATGTTTCCCAAAATTGCAGTGCTTTTCTGATCAACTGAACTTTGATTGCTTTCGATGAAATAAAAAAATGGAAAAAAAAACAATCGGATTTCTTTCAAGAGCATGCGGCGACTGTGCTCCATATTCGTCATTTATAACAAGACGAAAACATATCATATAACCCAATCAGCAGAGGTAAAAATTTCTACTGAATATATATAAAAAGTATTCTTTAAGTAATTTTTTAAGTATATATTTAGGAACATTGTTTCTGAGGTTATGACAAGAAATAATCAATGCTCTGTTGATTGGGTGATAGTTCCAAATATTTTCCTTCTAATTATATATAGAGTACACGTTGCTATAATAAAGCGAATGTTCTCTGGAATATTGTTATTTAAAGTTTTTTCCATTTTATGCCCTCAGTTCTCACTCTGTAAGTGGTAGATAATATAATAATGGACGATAATAATTAACTATTTACAAAGATGTTCTTTTAAAGAGTATATGAAATTTGTTAATAAATTCAACGTACAATATGCAAGTAAATGTAAGTTATAAATTGCATACATATATAATTAATATATCTTTGTATAAATGTGCATTTTAGATCTTGTCTAATATACTAATGCCGACATGCACCGTTATATGTATCCTATCGATGGTTCCAGGCCACAAATACTACAACCCTAATACGGTTGCATCGCAATTTGAAAAATCTTTTTATTCCAGTATTCACAGAGTAACTTACGCTGGTGCTGTTTGCCTTTCTCTGGTACTTGCAAACGTTGGCTCAGGAATAGGTAATTTTTATCCCCGTCCTAATTTGATTTTATAAAAATTTAAAAAATAAAAATAAGTGAATGCATATTGCAGAAAAGTCATATACAATATTACTATCATTAAAGAATTTGGACACTGAATCTCTAGTGAATCAATATAACCATGGTAATAGTTTAACGTTTAAAATTCTGTAGTTAGTTTTTGCATGATTGGTTGATCAACATCCAATCAACAATAGAAAATGAAGTCACGCGGAGTATTTAAAAACAATTGTAATATCGTATGTCGTATGCAAAAAAACGCAACACGATAAATCAAAATAGTTTTATTAATTTCGTAAATATAGGAAGATATCGCGGCCTTATGCCAATTTGATTATTTACAATAATTACTTTAAATGATTTTGAAAGTGCATGCTAAATTATAATTTAATTGTTACAAAAAAAAATCACGCTTTTTATGTACTGCAAGAGATTCTGTCATCCTTTTATCTATAATTTCACATTTTGTATAGGTATGCATATATAATCTATTTTTCAGAAATCTACCATAGAATAGTAAAACCTGGTTGGGTGCAACCGTTTGGAAGATTATCGTTCGGCATGTATCTCGTCCATGGTTTCTTTCAAGTGTATAGCATGGGCGTAATGAGAGCTCCTAAAGCGGCTTCTTTCTTTGACTGGGTGAGTATTTCCCTTGGAAATAACTTTGCTTTACCTCATATAAAACAAACACATTATTATAATTAGCAGTCATAAATTTATCAATCATTTCTCACCTTCAGCTTGTAGAGTCTATGTCGGATTACGTATTGTCGTATGCATTGGCACTGATTCTTTCCATCTGCATCGAAGGACCTTTCAGGAGGATAGAAACAATATTTTTACGGTCATCGAAGAACAAGCCTTTGAATGACACGTAAATATTTTCTATTTGCATAAAATACATCCAATATGGTCCTCGAAATCAATGTATAATTATCATTTATATTTATATATTTTTTCCAGCTCACGACAAGAGAATGTAGTGAAAAAGTCTAGCTAATTCATCAGCGGCATGCGCTATTGAAGAAATATTGAAAAAGATTGCGTATTGTATTACTGTTAAAATATAGTATAAAGCCAGGGGAGAAATAAAATGCATTTTCTTTATATTAAAAACGAAACTCTTCAACAAGTTCCCTTTTTTTTAGCATTCCATTAACAATCCCAATGCTTTTACTTTTCAACTCCTGACGGCTATGATTGCAAGGTAACTATAACAAATTTATTACTATACAGATTTAATGGTAACCTTATTTCTAATCTGACAATTATATTGTCATCTCAAATTACAGTAATTACTTTCACGCATAGTAAAGTTTGGGATCGAATTTATTCACTCCAATTTTCATTGAAAATGTTAATCATTTAAATCGTTGAAATCAATTCGTATACGCGGGAGTTTTCTTTTTTTTTTTATTTGCCGACTGCCATTCGCTCATAAAGATAATTGCAGGTCCCAGTTTTCAAAATATTAGGTCAAAAATTCTTCTTCATGTTTTATAAACTATAACCAAAACTCCGTAGCAATCTGAATTACATTAGGTTCATCGCTTATAAATGGAATATACGTAGATCAAAAAGTGCGTAAAATATTCGTTATTGAATATGGAGATTGGCAAGAGGACTTTAAAGAAAGTATTGAAAATTATGATTTAGTTGCATAGATACTTATTCCCTCTAAGCTTTCCCAGTAAACACAACAAATAAAACAATTATGTAACAAGTACATCATGGTGGTTATTTCGTACATAAATATCACATTGAGATTACATGCTAAACTAATTCTGAACTAGGAAATCAAATACGGATAGATCAATTCGCATACCATAAACATAAAATTTTATAGAATTTATTATCTAATCCTCCCGAAGCACAGAATTGCCAGGTTGAATCATGAAAAAATGAGAACCTAACATACATTTTCCTAACATTGAAATTTAGAAATTTTATTAATTTTTTTTTTTTTAATAAATATATAATATATAATATAAAAATAAAACATTATGGTAAGTTATTTAAATCAAATATTTTTGAAATAATTTGTATATATATTCTGCATATATGCTTATAAAGTTTAGAAAGATGTTTACTGGAGTTTAGAAAGATTGATTTACTGATGTATCAGTCACTTATTGATTATGTATGCTGTATAGGAAACAAAATTGACACAATGTACTTGACTTCATTATTAATACATATGCGATATGCGTTTCATTAAAACAATCGAATTATGAGAGTGTGTATTAGTATGTAATGGGGTCATGATCACATCCGTTCATCAGTTTATAATGTTGAAAATAATAAAACCCGATTTTGATAAAGTGCATCCTGTCACGAATGTAGAGAGCGAACATATCTCTTATATTTTTAGCATAATTAGATTTAGTAGGTATATTATTTTACAGTTAACATCTTTTAAGTATAATATTTCCCCCCCCCCCCCCTGGTATTTTCTTATTTGTATTTGTCCTTCTATCACATCTGTTTTTTATATATTGCGATTTGGGTAACGAATAATACTTTATTTATTAATAATTTTGCATATCCGGTTCTATGGGTCAGACAGTGCAATGTAAATGTCCATGCAATAAAATTATTATTTTCTTTGTATATTATTTTTACGTATATTTTTGATGTAAAGCATTAATTGAAATATGTAACCCGCTTGACCGAGAGCCCGTGATATACAACGGACCCCTTGGAACGTAAACCGGGAATCGTAATTGTTAATGTTTTGAATGTATTTGCAATGCATTGCGCATTCATTTCTATGCAGTCATATAATTTTGGCAACACATTAATGAACTTTAACAAATGCATTATAAACAAATAAATTTTAGAAAATCTTTTTAATCTAAATCTTTTTAATCATAAATAGTCAGTTTTGATTTAATATATTACGTGTAAATCCAAAACTGAACTTCGCCTTGTAACTAATAAAAATAATCCCTCAGGGCAGCGCTGATGAGCGTTTGGTCGATACATCCCACGTAAACGAGAAATTCTTATATTGAACATTCTTAAGTTAAGTGGTGCGTTCTTTTTTTGGGTCGTCCTACGTTCCTTCAGATAGTATCGGAAAATCCAATTTCCTTTTCGCGAAAGGAGAGGGAGAGGTCGTTCCCAGGGAAGTTTACGAATCTCGAAGCGATGCCGATAACACGTGACTTTCAAGTCGAAAGCTTATTGATAATCTTTATGGCTAGTTGAGCCGGTTGCCAGAAGAAGGTTCGGCAATCCCAAACCTAACGGTGGGGTACTATTTCCAATCGGTCCTCTGAAGAACTCATCCAACGTCGTGTTCGAAAACTAAGTTTCAAAAACGCCGGTGGTGGTTGATTGTGTTTTCTTTTTGTTTTCAAAAGTGTTACCGACCGTGAGTTATAAATCTACCGACACTGTATTAACAACAAAAAAGCCGCGGGATATGATAACATCACAGGCCAAATGGTAGAAGAATTACCAAAACTAGCAATACGATTATTAACGACAATAATCAATGCATGCTTTCATCCACGCCACTTTCCCAAGCAGTGAACAACGGCAGAAATAATCATAATACCTAAACCTGGAAAAGAGGCTGAACTCATGACTACGTACAGACCTATAAGTCTTCTCCCTTTTCCATCAAAAATCTCCGAAAAATGATCCTTACCAGAATCAACCAAATAGTTACTGACAATACAAACTATTACCAGAACACCAATTTGGTTTTAGATGTAAGTACTCAACCATAGAACAGGTAAACAGAATAGTATCAGCAGCGAGGATTTCCATAGCAGAACAGAAATATTGCATTGCGGTATTCTTAGATATTGCACAGGCTTTTGATAAGGTGTGGCATGAAGGATTATTGCATAAAATACTTACCAACGCAAACCTACGAGTTGATTAAATAGTATCTAGAGGATAGAACGTTTGAAATTAAAATAAACATGAATAAAACAAAACAGCGGACATACCAACATCACCAAATATCATGACAACAACTTACGCAGATGATGCAGCAATACTAACAACTCATACAGATAAAAAGATTGCATCTAAAAAAATACAAACCTACTTATCCTCATTTCAAGAATGGTTGAATATATGGAGAACTAAAGTTAATCAAAGTAAATCTGTTCAAGTAACTTTTACATTAAGAAAGGATACCTACCCTCCGCTAGTATATAAATGACAACACTATTCCTCAAAGCGACACTGTAAAATATCTAGGAATACATTTAGACCTTATTACAAAATACCCAGAAACAAAATACTTCTGTACAAAACTATACTTAAGCCAATCTGCACGTACGGATTCAATTATGCGGTACCACCTCAAATTCAAATATAGAAATTTTGGAAAGATTTCAATCTAAGGTTCTACGTAACATTATAAATGCTCCATGGTTCGTAAGAAATGAAATCATTCGTAATGATCTACAAATACCTTCAGTCAAAGAAGAAATAAAAAGTAAAATATAAAGAAATAGGCTGTAAAATCATCCAAATCAACTCTTACATAATTTTTAATTTACAAAGAACGTCAATCAAAAGTATCAGACTCAAGAAACATAAACGTCTACAAGATTAGAACAAAATATAGTGCAAAAGTTATTCTCAACACAAATATTTTAAATTATTTTTATTTTTTTTCTCTCTCTCTCTCTCTATATATATATATATATTTCTAAACAGTTTAAATTTTTAGAAAATGTTATTTTTATTTGCAATACGGATCAGGCTCATTTTAAATTTTCTTATTATTAGAGCATTTCTTTCACCGAGGAGAGTTGAATATTTACAAAGATAACAAAGTAAAATTTTGTGAGAAAAATAGTACAATGAGTAAACTTGTAGGAATTTCAAATTCATCAAACGCTTTTTATAACTCTCTTCTTATGAAGCAGTATTCCGTTCATGATTATTTAACACTCCTTATTAACGTTTGATGACATGTTTGAATGAACTTACATTTTAGTGCATGCAGCAGACTTGTCGTAGATATGAAGTATACATTGTTTGTGATTTACGTACAATTAGTTTTTTCTTTGACTGATTCTTCTGCTCAAAACAATGAAGTCAACAAAAACGAACCGAAATCTATTTCGCAGGGATATCAAATATCAGGAGATAAAATGGCCAACAATGAAGCTCAAAGTGAATGGTACCATAAGTTTCCACTTTTGCCAATAGCCATTGCTACATCAAAAACCATTCCTGAAGGAGAATGCAAGAATCAATTGCAGCACTACGTAAAAGATTTACAACGTGGAAAGATGTGGGCAATGGAGTGTAAGATATTATTAAGTTTATGCAACATTTTCTTGTAAATATCGAAATATTTCTTATTGATAAGCATGTATTCTTTGTAAAAAAACACGTATTAATACCATATTTATTACTATATTATTATTACATTTTAAATATTATATTAAGGTAGCTCACTCATGAAATGAAATGCGACAGTTTCCACTAATCTTTTATACTATGTTGTACTTAAATGAGTAGCCTTTGTACCTGAGTAATTTGAGAAGGGGTAATCGAACGAATTTTGTTTTAAAACATGGATGATAGGAGTGAGTGTCTTTCAATGCGTACCTTATAGGAAAACCCCATCTCGCGGTTATTATATTATTCATATTTGTTCTGATTGATGACAGAAGTTAACAAAAAATCAGGTGGTTCTTATATTATTAAATAGCAAATTGAAATATCATTAAATTTACCCGCATTATCAAAGTATTTTATGAAATATTTCAAGTTATAGTTTGACATAATTATCATCTTTAATAATTTAATTTATTATACTTTCATTGATATTATGTTCCGAATGAATTCCGTATTGAAAAATTTAGAATATCCGGAAATATTTATAGTGGGTCCCTAATGGTAGCCATTCAATTTTATGAAACTGTAATATGAATTCGGAAATCTTGAACTTTCGGCTTGGGGAAATATTGATTTGATTTTTGTCCTTAGTGTTTGATTCTTCTGTCAAGTTTCCTTCTGGAATTCTCGAAGGGCAAACAACATCGTTCGGTAATTTTGACCAATGTTATGGATTAAATGTTCAACTACCTAACGAAACAAATGGCAGTTTCACATCGATTAACGGCAAATATTGTCTTGTGGATTTCCAATATGAAAAGAAAAACTTCCATCCTAAATTTTACAAAGAATTATCGATATATTTTGATCCCAGTGATTCCGTCTGGGAAGCCATCGTGGTTTGTATTTTGTACAACAAATTCTCTTACATACATCTATATATATATCATCAAGTTCTTGATTCAAGATATGAGATTCTTTAAAGTTTCATGCATGGAGCAAAAAAAGGTATAACACTCTTGGTTCATAGTTTGAGTAATGTGAAACAATTTTTTTTTGCAATTTTGAAGTCACAAAGTTTTACTGTTATTATTTGTTTAAAATGGCGCATCAACATTTCTACCATTAATGTTATATAAATTATAACCATAAAAAAAAACAAGTGTAACGATTTATTTAAAAACTACTTTTATACGAAATAAACAGGAAAGAGGAGATTTTCGTCGTGTAAAACGTTACTTGCTGCAGCTGGGTGTATGCGTTCCGTCTGCCTGCACTGCAAAAGACGTCGAAACAGCATTGAACAACGTATTCAATGAATTCGATGAGAAACACAATTTAAGTATCAATGTATCTGTAAATCCTCGAAATTGTCAAGCCTATCACGAAACACCAGACTTCTCAATATCTGCTAAAATATATTGGTAATTTAGAGCGAAGAATAGGGAACATTTTTGTACATCAGTTGGTCCAGTCATAGTTAACACTTTTGCATACACGGTGAAGGCCGCATGATCTTATATAAACTCTTGAACGTTTTTAAAAATGCACTAATTTACGAGTATATAAGCAGTATTTTCTTAGAACGTTGCGCGATATAATTGCTCAAACAACCATGTTAAAAAAAGTATGTTCTTACAGGCGCTTATTAAAAATATCGATCTAAATTTGTAAATTACTCTTCATGTACTTTAATCTGAAAAAATCTAATTTTTCAATAGTCCTGTGAAACATAACTAATAAATGGGCTATCACTTGAAACACTCTAAAACACTTTTTAATAAATATACTTACAAATCATTTATAATTTAAAATATTTATAGGTATGGATCACTGGTAAATTAATTAATAATTAATATAACTGCGAATTATTAATGTTCTGCTAAAATTCATTTACTGTTTATCAAAAACCTTATCGTGTATACAAAAGAATAACTTCGTGGCTCGAACCATATGCCACAGTATTTGTATTTCACTCGTCATGTTTCAATTTTCAGTACTCTCGCTGCTGTACTTATTGGTTTAGTAACCATTGCTACAATATTCGATTCGAATAGAAGTAACGAAAATGCAGAAAAATCATCTTCGACACTGATGGAAGCACTACTCTGTTTTTCTGCCCGAAGAAATGTTCAATCGATTTTTGAAGTTAATTATAATCATCGAGCTCTGGATTGCACACATATGCTTAGATTTGTATATACATTTTTGGTAGTCGCTGGGCACAGAGGAACACATCTTTATTTACTCCCTACAATGAATAAGAGAAACTTTTCAGAAGTGGTAAGCCATATAATGATATTGAAAATATTTTAAATTTTTTATACAGTAATTGTATCTATATAAGATATTAAAAAAATCTTAAATATTACATAACTTTCTGAAGGTCATCCAAAAAGTGCAATTAAAAAATAAAAATTTCCTATCGTTATATTTAATAATTATCAGTAAATAATTTTTGGAGAATTGGACTAATTAAAAAAAACTGAATCATCGATTTACGTTTCGACCATTTATTACAGTCCTCTTCAAAAAATTCTGTATAAACAAAAGTAAAAAAAATTTGTCAATTGCGTAACATCGTGGCGTAAAATCATTATATTCGTAAGGAAATTTGGTCCAAAAACGCAATGTATTATAATTGAATCATAAAAATAAATTAATAAGATAAATTAAGATTTATTTAAACAAAAATAAATTAAGAAATTCTATTGATGAAATAAATCTGTGTAAATGTTGATTGTTTTTTTTTTTTTTTTTTTTTTTTTTTTTTTTTTTTTTTTTATTTTTTTTTTTTTTTTTTTTTTTTTTTTTTTTTTTTT
>JAPYZR010005342.1:0-13741 GCA_030522945.1 Trichopria nigra
ATAATTGTTCATGAAAATAACTTGATTTCTTATCCTGACAGCTTGAAAGAAAGTGATGTACAAAGTTTCAGCCCTTTACGTACAATAGATTCGAAATGGTATTAGTCTTTCTGAAATTTCAACTAGTCGTTGTTTTTTATCTAATTTTGACTTTTTTTATTAAGGGACATGGGGCAATATAAAAGATACAGGCTGAATCTATACGACAAAACAAAGCCATAAATGATTTTTTTTTGTAAACCTAATAAATTTTGAGAAAAAAATTTATGAATTTTGAAAAGTTGATTCATATTTTATTTTTATTTTTTCTCAAAAACTATTAGGTTTACAGGAAAAATTATTATTTGCTTCTTGATTTGTTTTGTCTCAGCCTATATTTTTTATATTGCCCCATGTCCCTTAATAAAAAAAGTCGAAATTAGACAAAAATCATCGACTAGTTGAAATTTCAAAAAGACTAATGCCTTGCAACCATTATTACGAAGGGCGGATACATATGTAATAAGTTGCAATGAGGAACTGAGCGTCGATTTTCAGATTTATGTAAACGTTAGGTTATAGGATAACAGCGCTCATATTCTACTTTTAAGAAAAATACTATTTCTTACTTTTAGAATATATTCTTAAAGATAGAATTTTATTGATTTGCTTAAGAATATTGTTAAGAATGTCAATGTAAGAATATTATATTCTTAATTTTAGAATATTTTAAGAATATTATTAAGAATAGCAGAAAGTAACGGTAATTTAACATTTATATAATTCTTACTTATTGCATAAATGTTACATAGTCGTTATATATACCTGTTACTTTTGTGTTTGCTGGGTTCAGCGGATACAGACGCGAGTACCTGTCTCGTCTTAAGATGGCGCTATACTCGCATTTGTCTAGGATGTAGTGAACACCTTGCAGTAAAGACAGCCTGGAATTAAATAATTTGACAGCAAACGAGAATTCAAAAAGATGATCCTGATTTGCTCCATTCAAAAAAGTTAATTTTAAAAATGTTAAATAAAGTTAATGATAGGCTCGATTAAGAAATCAGAGCATTTTAATTTAATTTCGAAAAAGAACAAACCCTCTATGTCAGCGGACATTTGAAATTAAAAAAATAATTCATATATATGACTAGGTATTTTTATTTATTTTAGGTTTTAGATTGCTGAAACAGAGTCGTTTTTTTCACAAAAATATTCAAGACTTTTTTGGGAAGAAGAATTTGAAGAAAGAAAAACAATTCAAAAATGGTAATTTTATACATACAAATAAAACTAGGATAAAAAAATGTTAGAAATAACTTTTAAGGCGATAAAAATAAATGTAAACGAGATTGATGAAAGCCACGTGATTGATTTTGTAAAAAGAATTACGATACTATTGAAAAATTGAACAAAAACATAAAATCAATCTTTTACAACTTCAATTTTTATCAATGATACAAATTCACGTTAGACTTTAAACTAGTTATTAAATTAAATAATTTATTTTTACGATATTATAATTAATATATGAAATCATGAAAACTCTTCATCATAATCAGCCATTGTTATTAATTTTCAAATTTTAAATCTTAAATTGAAACTTATGCAGAATAACAACAAATAATTATTATTAATACTGAAAAAGATGATTAGTTTTCAAATATTTTTTTTGAATCATTTTCTCCATAATTTATTAATCTTATTTGACCATATGTCACTCTCACGAGTCATCAATTTTCAGAAAAACATAAATTGCAGCCACATATTTGAAATCATATACGCTTCGCATTACTTTCGATATAGCCGATAGTCGATGAATGTGGAAGCGATCTAGTAACCATTAGGGATTATCAATCAATTCCGTGTACATTTTTTATCCTTAAAAGATAAACTGTAGATTACTGATAATATGTTTGGAGAGTGCGTCGTCGTAATGCACAATCTTCCCTTAATGATTCGTCCATTGTACCGTCGATTATTTCCTAGTCGTCTTGGCGCTATGATAGGATAGTTTTTGCCATTCGCGACTTCCATGTCGCAATCGGAAGTAACCTGCAGAAAGAAAAATTTACGACATACTTTTTAAAACATACTTTCGCGTCAAGATAATTTATATTTTTTTCTTTATTGTAAATCGTTATCATCGATTTAAGGGTCTGAAGAATCCAGACGACCATAAAATGGCAGCACTGGAAGGACTCGGAATGCTTGACGAAATGGCGGTTCGTCAAGAAGGGAACAAGCTTTGGCAATATCTCGCTGCAGTTTCTGGTAAATAAACGAAACCAATTTTGACATTATGACTAAATTACTGACAGAGGATACAGTGCATACTTAAAATACTGCATTGACAGATAATATAATAATTTAATTAAAACAAAGGTAGGTGAAGTGATCATTTTTATTTAAATCGATTAAATGGATAACTGAACATAATTAAACATACCTCCTTAAAAGTTAAGAATAATGAACTTATGCATGTGCTACCTAAGATAAGATGCAGAGGTTTGAAAAAGTATAACTGATTTTAAAAAAATGAAAGATTAATTTCTTACATACCTTGTAAAATATATGCCGAGAGAGAAATTGTTAATTCTAAATGACGAATCCACTTCGAATAGAAAAGGAAATAAGTTGAGCTGTTTTACTTTTTAATACTTCACTTAAAAAAAAAAAAATCATTTGTAATTATTTCTATTTGTGCTCTTAATCACTTATCATACTTTACTGAGAAAAAATGATTACATCACTTTATTCTGCAAATGAGATGGAAAAATTAATGTCCCTTGATTTTATGAAATTTTGGAAACTGACATTGAGTCGGTCTTGTATACCAATACTAAAAAATCAAGTTTCTTTGACTTGAGCATGATCGGATAAACTTAAAAAAAAACAAACTGAATTATAAGGATAGCATTGAGTCTCAAAATTTAACGCCGCTGAGTTGAGGGAATCCTGAAGTTAGAAAATCCTGCACGAGTGTGAATTATTACTTTGGAAATATGTAAAAAAAAAAATAATAATTAGGTTGGGTTTAAAAAGTACATTTTTTTGACACTGAAAGTTAAAGTTTCCCCGAAGTTGTCCTTATTTAAGAACACTTCTCGATTGGTATAACTCGTAAAAAACATTACTATTGTTATTGATAATATCCCTGTAAACGGAAACGTATTGAAAGTTAAAAATACGAATTCAAACGAATTAAAATGAATTAAAACATTTAAAACGACTGAAAATGAATTCACTTAACGCCGACATGAATTCATTTCAATTCGTATTTTTAATTTTCAATACGTTTTCGTTTACTGGGATGTTCAGTTTTGATAAAATTTGCATTAGAATGCATAAGAAATGATATAAAACTGAATGAAATAAAATTTCTGATGAATGAAGACACAATCTTCAAGCTTGCATCTACCCACAATTCTGCATCTCAATATTTCTCTATTTTGCAGCTATTTACTAGATAGCGCGAATTTTTGAAAATCAATAATGTCGCACCTAAAATGAATGAAAAGGCAACCAAACTTTTTTATGGCAAATTACTATATCTGACATTGGTTCTTGAAGTTTACTTTCTAACGATAATTCTTTCACTCTTTATAATGATACCATTAAGGTAATTTAGATCCCTTTAAATATACAAATTATTCAGATTTTTTGTCTTATATCTTATACTAAAAATAAGTATAAAAATTTGTAGACGTCTTGAAAGTCAAGGACCCAACAATGGCTTTGGGCAATGGCCGACAGTTAATCTCAGGTTTCACAAGTCTTAAATAAAAAATAGCATTGCATTTTAAAGCGGAAAGTGTCCTATATAGGAATTTAACGCCATAATGAGAAATTGATACAAAAAAAAAATGGAATATTTTTTAAATAAACTAGAAAAATTGACTTTGTTTTTCTTATCTGTAAACATTTTTTACTTTTTTTCCATATTCTGGTAAATTTCTGTCCTGGACATGTTACTGAATATATGGAATCTGTACAGTACACATTCGGAAACTACGTGTCCGTCATTTGAAACTCAAAATCATTTTGAGAAAGACGCGTTTGCAGTTTTTTTCCTTATATACTTGTCGAAAATTTTTTGAAAAATTTAATTTTACTCGAATTTTAATTCGAATGTAGGAAGCATGTACGAAGGGTCCAAATCACTCTTATGCTACACTTAACGTGTACAATTAAACGTCGTTTAAAGTGTGATTTGGACGTCTCTACATCCCTCGTACATTCCGATTTTAACCTGGGTAATGATAAAATTTGTGTTCTTCAAAGTATACGACTATTATATTTGTCCAACGACCGATTTTCTATAAGCCTAAGATTTTCATTTATTTTCAAGGAGCAGATTAATCTTTACCACCGATTCTTATTATTAGACTGATTTTTTTATAATTGAATATTCTTATCGCAATGTGTGATAATTTCATATCTCTTTTGCACTTGTATATTCTTCACAGGGGTCGAACAATTATAATCCCTTCCTATCAAACATAAACAAAAAAACAAAATTGTTTTAATAAAAAGTAATTCATTTCTACATAATTTCATTCTGTATATGATATGATTAGTAGCTAGTCATTATTTCACTACAATTTTACTTGGTCTAAAATTTTAATTCTCCATGGTTGTCATTATTAATTTCGTTTTTTTTAATTAAAACTATTTCTCCATTTGTAAATTTTTGACTGCATGTTCATTAATTGTATTTTATAGTAATTTTGAAATTAATTTATAATTTTAACCGAGAAAAGTTACTACTTAAATGTAATTCCTTCACTTCTTCCTTTGTTACGCCAATCGATAACGTTTCATAATGTATATCGGTTATTAATCATCAATAAAGTCTTATCTTATTACTTATTACTCACTACGCTATGTAACAATTGAATTTTTTACATTTCAATACTTTAGCTAATATAAAAAAAAATCATTTGACTGGTTTTGAATAATTCCGTAAGGTTACATACACAGAATTATGAATCTGACATTGATCAGCAGCTTTAAATGTCAATTTCCAATTATTACAGCTAGTATATTGGCTTGCGGGGTCGGCACAGCACTGGCATGGACGTCGCCAATATTGCCGAAGATGTACGAACCAGATTATTTCCTGGTGATAACTGAAGAGCAAGGTTCATGGGTCAGTTCGTTGCTAGCAATTGGCGCCATGATAGGTGCCTTGCCAGCTGGCAAAGTGGCTGATCGTATCGGACGAAAAAAGGCCATTTTAGGTTTGTCAGCACCATTTTTGGTTTCGTGGGCAATGATCTTTTTCGCAAGCAACGTATGGGTCTTGTACATTGCTCGATTCATCTCCGGCCTCAGCGTGGGGGCATCATGCGTACTGGTGCCGTCTTACATATCCGAAGTTGCTGAGATTTCCGTCAAAGGAACTCTCGGTGCCATGTTCCAACTGTTCCTTACCGTCGGTATCGTCCTCGCCTTTAGCACTGGGTCAGCCATGGGGTACTCCGGATTCACCACAGTTTGCGCCGTAGTTGAAATCGTCTTCATCGCGACATTCATATGGATGCCCGAGTCACCCGTATGGCTGGTGGTAAATTACATTCTACATATATATGCCTAAAATTAGAGTAGTATAGTCTGTAATGGGCTTAGTAGTCTACAGTACATATTTTATTTTTGATAAGTATACTTAAAAATTGATGAATAGGGTACATTTCTTTCTTGGTATATTTAGGGACAAAAGAGAAACGCAGAGGCCTTTGACGCTCTTACCGTTTTAAGAGGTGACGTTTACGATGTTGCCAGCGAGTTGGCTGACTTGAAGAAAGAAGCTGAAGAAAATTCAAGCAGAAGCAGTTCAATTTTCGATTTGGTGAAAACTCGAGGGGCGAGAAGAGCTATTCTAGGTACACTTGGTGGTATGATATTTCAACAATTGAGTGGTATCAATGCTGTCATATTTTACACGGTGAGCATTTTCCAAGCTGCCGGTAGTTCGATGGATCCAGCTCTTGCCGCTATTATGGTAGCTGCTGTACAGGTTTGTGTGGCCATTTATGTTGTTTATTATACATTATAAACTTGGGGGTTGATGTAATGTAATCGTTGTTACGAAAGAAGAATAAAATATTAGAAAATGTTTTAAAAATGAAACGAGATGCCGTTATTAAAATAACTTAATTTGTTATTTTTAGATGATTATGTCCATAGTGGCCGCTCTCATCGTTGACAAAGCTGGAAGAAAACCTTTACTTATGGTATCGTCCGCAGTAATGGCCGGAAGTTTGGTTGCTCTCGGTCTGTATTTTAAACTTCAAGAAAATAACAACGATGTCCAAAGTTTGGGTTGGCTACCACTTGTATCACTCATCATTTTCATGATCGCTTTTTCGATAGGGTAAGAAAATACAAAAATCTACTTAACCTAAAATATTTCCTACCAAACTTTGATTATAATTACGATTAAAGAAATATATATATCTGCAGTCAACCACAAATGAACATTTATATGTATTCAGAGGTATTCAAGATCAAGAAATATGATTGAGAATTATAGGGAAGCATTAATTTTGGGCTGAAATTAATACTTAATTATCAATTTTAATCTTATTTCTTATACTTGAATACTTCTTCGTTTACGGGGACCTCAATTTAAACTTCAATACATTTTCCATTCATGTGTGAAATAACTGTGATATTATGTTTTTTGCATAATTGTTGCCCATTATGTTTGATGGGTTTGCTCTCCGCATACATTATTAAATGAGATATGACCACTCTTAAAGTCAGTGTAACATCTTTTTGATACATCTTCACTTCTGTTAATTCCATTTCTGTTTTTTAATGTCAATTCGTGGAATCTAAACTTTGATGGTACATTTGTTTTCTATTATATGACACGTGACAGTGTAAAAATACAATGCCCCATCAATATTTACAAATCATCTGGAATGTCTCGGTTACATTACAGAATATACGCAAAAAGTCTCTAGAATGTCAGGTACAATAATATTACAAATGTCGAAAGAACGTATCTGCCAAAGTGTCCAGAATGCCAATATCTGAAAAAAATGAAATGTTCTGGCGACATTACCGAGATATTCTCACATACCCATGTGGGATATGTTATCCTTACTTGCTAATTTTAAAACTGTTTTCTTCAAATAGTCATAGCTTTTTTTCTTTGATGCATCGATATTTAGTCTTGGTCCTATACCATGGATGTTGATGGCTGAACTGGTGACCTTCGAGCTGAGGGGCGCCGCATGCAGTTTAGCAGTAATGGTCAACTGGTTTCTAGTTTTTCTGGTAACGAAGGCTTTCCCTTCCATGAAGGAGTCCCTCGGAGCCGGAATTACCTTCTGGATATTTGCCGCTATCATGGTAATCGCTACAGTATTTACTTTCATCGTGATACCGGAAACGAAAGGAAAAACACCACAGGAAATACAAGACGAACTCCAAGGCATCCGTAAATCAAGACGCTGAAAGCCATCAGTCGATTATAAAATTTAATTCGAACTACGACTGTCGCAGGTCTGACGTCTACTCTATAAATTTCGTAGAGTATTAACATTTATTACAAGTGGTACATCCTTTTCATCATTAACATCATAATTCATTCTATTAGAGTGGACATCTTACAGGCACAAACTTCACATATTAATTTTAAGCTATAGGTAATTGTCTGAATAGTTTTGAAGGAAAATGACATCCATTTTTAAAATAATAAAATAACAATCACACACATCTGCAAATCCATAACAGACGTGAGATCATAATTGGACTGTTATGTCTCAAAATATATGGACGAATGTGGTTGTTTTTTAACAATGCATTTTGTATTTGTTGTCTTTGTTGTAATATTATATAAAATGACCGTTTCTACGAAATATTTTAGGAACAATTGTTGATTAGGAAATAAGAAAATTGTGAATTTTTACATCAAATTTATTCGTACATCCAAACTATTGATTTTTTCCTACATTTACGATTTCTTTTTATTAGCAGCGAAAGAAATTCGTAAATAGAAATAAATCTTTTCTGTTTACAAATGGCTGTTGCGAAAACCTGAGTTTTTTTATTCAATGTAATCTGTCGTATCAATTTAATACATTTTTTAATACATATGTACAAGTGTAAATATTTATATACTCGAATCAAATGTTAATAGTTTTATTTATTCATATATTTAAAAAAATGGAGTTACAAAAATCTTGTAAACTGATTATTAAAGTTAGTTTTTTATGGTTGTACTGTCTCCTTCATTTTAGAGGAATCCTTTCAATATATGGACAAATATTAGAACAAATTTATCAATGTGATATCTCTTTTAAATGAAATGTCAACTGATATATTATCTAGGACATCGTGAATTGATAAAAAAATTAAAGACGAGGGAATACTTAAGAAAGAACATAGAAAAGTGCAATTTTAAAAAAATGAAAATGTCTAGAAAACATCTTTTGACCCTTATTAATTAAGACTTGGATTCTTTTCTTGGAAAATTAATATTACTACCTTCGAATAACTTTCAATAAGGAAATGGGTAGTAGGTCAGAAATTATTTTTACGACAGTGCAGAACTTATTTTATTGTTAATAATATTCGGTTTTATTTCGAATTCTATGTCATGTAGATACAAATTTTAGGTTGACGTTTTGTCATTTCGATAAATGGCAACAAACAAGGTTCGAGGTTACTGATTACATTCTGATTTATCGTATTATCTGATTACGGGATCGACGGGTAAACCGAAGAAAATATAAGAAAAATACTTACTCTATCAAACTACCATCGCTCAATAATTTTTCTAACCTGGATAAGATAATCAAATAATGGAACTAAGATAATGTAGAAAATTAAAAACACATTAGTGTTATATTGATATCGCTAAAAAAATTATTTACATTATATATAACATAATGACATTTTTAGATTATGATAAATAAATATATATATAACTATTTAACCTGATTATAATATGAATTAATCTTGAATAAATGAAGATAATGAAGAAAAATTAATTCCTCGTAAATACTTGAACTAAAAAATAAAATAACAGGCATACATCACGTTAATCGAAATGATAATTATTACGTTCAATTAATTTTCAGTTAATCGATTTTTTTAATTGCCTATAAAAATAACATGAGAACATCTAACGTATATCTACGAATTCAAGGTTTTAAACTATGCTGAAAATTTTCAATGAATTTTCATCCATTTTTTTTTTTACTTTATTACCTACAATAAAAAAGAAATATATTTTATAAATATTAAAGGAATATTAATAATATTAATATTCTTGTTGGAGAAAATATATAATATACAACGTTTAAGATTTTTTTCTTGCAACTTTGGACTTTTGGAAATTGCAGAGAACAAAAAATACTTAGATTAATAGTCGTAAATTTTTAAAAATTAAAAGAATTTTTTGAATGTCGAAAAAAAAACCTTGAAAAATCCTGTGTACTCAAGAGATCGAGTGTCCTGAAATTTAAAAACAAATCGTTTCGGACTTCATTTTGGCGACAAACCTGTTGAATTTTATTATTATAGGCCTTACATATCTTAAGTTTTAGGACTCGAAAACACGTTTTTATTCGAAAAAATACGTGTTTATTACCGGATTTATATTTGTTAGAAAAATGTTAGGTCTCTAATTTCGTTCAGTCGAAAAAATAGCACTTTTTTTACAAAAAAATTGTTTATTATTTGTTAAGCTATTTTTTTTTTTTTTTTTTTTTGTAGACAATTCTAAAAAGTAATTTCGAAAATTGTAATAGTACCGGATAAAAATTGGGTCCATAACAAATGACTTTCGGTAATTTTCCTTTAAATACTCAAACATATATAAATATGCAAAACGTATAGTTCAAGGACCCGTCCATATAACGTTGCGAATCAGTATAGGGAACCCCGCAGGGGGCAGAGAGGGGGGAGGGTGGACATAACATGATGCCTAGCGGGGGGGCCTTGCCCCCGGACCCCCCCGCTTAAAAACTAACCTAACCTAACAGTCACAAACATGCCTGGAACACACATTGTTGTCCACATATATGTTGCATCGTGTAACAGATAGGTCCTGGAACTGTACACTTTTTGCCGAAAAATTTCCGGGACGGTCCTTGAACTATGCAAAAGACCTGGAACTAAAGGTATATTGCCACATTTGGTCCTTGAACTGTGCGTTTTGCATATTTATAGGAACTATATAAATCTAACTAGATTTCTAATCATAAATTGACTTCTATTCGCCATTTTCAATTTATTTTTACCACGATGATTTAATAGAACTTATCTGAAATTAATTCAATGTTAGTAGTAGTAGTAGTAGTCGGAATTTGGACCTAATTTACTCAATGATCTGGGAACAATTTATGAATCCTCTGTTCGCATAGTAAATGGCACATCCCCTATAAACTAAGATTACCTAAATCAAAACTAAAAATGCGAAGCTATAGAAACCATTGAAAGCAGAGACATTTAATACTTTTATGACTCAAAGATAAAATGTGTATTGATATGTATCTACAGATTTCGTTTATTTGGCTTAAATGCAGTAGTACGTACTCAGCAAAACGACTTTTTGATATTGTATTCTTCTGCGACGATATTATCACTAGCTAATCTCCCGGGCTTAAACGATATAAAAATCTGGAGCAGTCAATTCTCACGGAATCATATGTCGCTACTGGTTATCGTCGATAACGGGTGTCTAATATTTTACTGAAATACATTGTGCATTATGACATGCACAATAAAATAGATTTTCTTCATAAGATGAAGAAATAATTTCATTTAAATACAATTTAATTATATTATCTTATTACCGAAAAGGTGTGAATTTGGCAAAGTAACAGCTCATGTAACAATAGTATTAAGGGGAAACGACGACTTCTTTTGAAACGTAAAATATTCAATGAATTTTATATCTTCTGAATTTATATCTGAATTTATATCATCAACAGAATATTTCCCGAATGTCTGCAGAATATTACATTTGTGGACAAAAGATTCTGGAAAATATTGATCTTAAACATGTTTGAAAAATATTGAAATTATTCTTAATTATATTAATTTGATAATATATCTGACCTTGCATTTTTAAACAATACGGACCGGGTCGACGTTCTCTACATTTCAGTAAATTTGCATTGACGGATGCAAACGAAAATGCACTATTATAACTACGAATATTTGCATAAAAATTATTAGATCTATTATCATTAATTTCAAATAACTCACGAAGTTCATAAAGGTAAATGAGTGTCTATAAAATCCGTGGCCAAGGTACTGAAAGTAACTACCTTCTATCTGTAATCATGTTCTACATTCGTCGATTCGTATTTGTCGTCGTGTTGTTGTTTATTTCTTAATCGTTGGACCCGACTGCACATTCACATTTGATGTTGACTTTAAGAGGGGGTAATATCATGTGAAAACTCTTTTATTCACGCCATACGTTGTTGGTTACTTTTTTACGTTACGAATGTGTACATTTATATCAATAAATTATTGATTAATATTTTATACCTACGATCTTGTAATCTAACAATTTACTTCTTGTCATGAAAAGAAGCGCATTTACATATGTATACTCATTTGTTTACGAATTGTTTCAACAATGCTGGCAGGTAACGTAAGTAAATATGTAATACGGAGTTTTTTTAAAATTAAGGACAGCTTAATATCATTAAATAAAATTGTCAAAATTAAGTTTCTAACGGCTATTTGGGGTAGCGGTTAATACAGGACAATTAATTGATCCATTGTTTGTTTATTATTCGTTCGGAATGAATAACTTTATATGTATATACATATAATTTCAAATAATAATTGACTTATTAAATAAACACGATATAACAATAAACACGAATTAACAATGCGTTTGACAATTTAAAGAAAATATGACAAAAAGTTCATGAAAATCGGATTCACTTCACTTTATTACGAATTTTTCAAATGAACGATTGACGCCATAAAGAAATTTGGTCTAAAAAATATTTACAGTTATCATATGAATATTCCTACTAATATTTCTTTTTTTTTTAGAATTTTTCCGACATTTTTCGAAATTGCGCTAAAAAATGCCAGAGTGTTCCTCGATGAATGAAGAACTTCTCACTTGTACCATTTTTCTTCGAAAATGCAGAGAGTCCCGAAGTATTTACATTTAATTTTTATTTCGGACCCCATATTGGGCCATGTTGAATTTTATATTCTGGACCATACACGTACCTTAAAATTTAGGACTCGACAACACTTTGCAATCCTGAAAATGATAAGGATATTACCGGTTTCTAATAAAAACATATTAGTCCTACTATTGCAACAGATGCCCATTCCTATTATTAGAATGATAGGTTAGGTTAGGTTAGGTTAAAAAGAAAACAACAGATGTAGCGATTAATAATACAACGTAATTAATTGATGCATTGCTTCTTTATTGTTCGTTCGGATTGAATACCTTCGCGTCTTATCATGTATAGATAAAATTCAAAATAATATAACCTACATATTAAATACAGACATAAAATGCTATTAATACTACACCAACAATATTTTCACATTTGCTTCCACCACGTACGAGAATTCATCATCGCACAAAACATCATAGTTTATGATAAAGTTTATGCTTTCATTCGTCCAGATCTTCTGTCTAGACTGTCTTCCCTATTCTACTTATTATTTACAACAATTCGATTGGAAATTTGGACAAAATACACGAAAACATTAATTGCTAGAAGGTACGAACAAATAGTCCATTCATCACACCTTTTAAGGCAATACGAATACGAGAAATCTTCAAGAACCGCACAAATTATTATTGAACATTCGACCTCAAAACTACTCTTCTTCCTGTATAACAGCTATTTCTGTAGGTTTGTCCTAGTTCTTCTTCGACTTTTGACTGTAGCATATAGGTTAAGGTATCCACTTCGTCCGGTGAAACAATCCGGTGAAACAAACGCCAAAGCATCTGAAACTGCACGTCCGAATTGCAGTTCGAGCATGTTGTCTCTTCTTATCGCCCCTAACATGTTTACGCATAGTATGGCCGGATATTTCAAATTCAACCTGTCAGCAAGTCCATTAGCTTCAGGCATTTTGTTTACCAACTCGTCCGTTCTCTCCCTCAAGTAATATACAATATTTACCCGTTCGACTAGATATATCTTTTCCAGACATGACTTCTTAAACTCTCTTATATCCTTAAGGTGATAAACCCTGTAGCCAGCATCTCGACTTATTAATCTATTCATGAATGTACAAAAAGTCAATGTCTTGTTCCTGTACCATACTTGATATAAGATACATCATATTTACCATAAACAATATGGGATATTCGCTTTGGAATAAATTAATTATATATGTATCATTTCATATCAATCCATAAATAAATTGGTAATAAAAATTATCCTAAAACCTTCATAAAAATGTAACTGACAATTTCGAATTGAGGAAATATAAATTTATGAAAATCTGTTCCATTCTCCAATGGGCATATAATTGTACAAAACGGTCTATCCGCAGCATTTTGATTTTCTGGACTCAGCCTCTATTTTTGAAGCCGCCATCTCGAATATGGATTTCGGATTAGTTCATTTTGAAGTTTAGGATGTGTATAATGATAATTTGTAGCGTTTTGACATATTTCAATTTCTTATCGGGATCAAAGGTATTAGATTCATTTTTAATTCGAGCCGTTTCGAGCATATTACGCCATATTTTTCGGAGCTACAGTGGCTTAAAGTCCATCAACGAAGGAAGTTTTTTG
>JAPYZR010005343.1:0-15148 GCA_030522945.1 Trichopria nigra
GTTCATCAGTCACCTACTGGCGGCGCTCGAATCAGTCGCAAATTTCGGCTCGCCGAAAACCGGGAACTGAGCGATCTCCCTACTAATCTCTGATATAGGTGTGTACTTTTTGTCAATGTGTACATACCATTATGTGTATTTGTGTACATACATGCATACATTGTTATGCGGCTGCGCAAGAGGAGGAGACAAACGTCAGCTGACGATGCTGTTGCTGATGTCAACCGCTTCACGCGAAATCCCGACAGACGGAAGCGCCGAATGATGGCCGTAGTAATTTATTATTTTTTAAAAACTTGCACGTAATTCCGAGCGCACGTCATCGAAATGTGGTCGTTTTTTTCTCGTGATCCGATTAAGGATTTTCCATATGAGATCGGTGAACCGGTGTCCGGCCTAGAAAATAAGAGTTTCTGGACTCTGCACAAAGCCAGACGAAAGGTGACTGACTTAACCTCTTTTATTTTTTATTGTATATAGATTAAATTTCGCCAAATCCTATGAATCCGCATTTTCCTTTTCCGTTCATCTCTCCGGTATCCGGTTGTTGCCTAATCCTTGCCCTTCATCCTTCGCAATAGCGTGTCATGACACCGAAGTATCGCTATTCATTGCAGGGAAGTACCGGAGGGGAAGACGTGTCAGTGTTTGTCTTCCAGGTGAAGAACGGAGCAGAGTATCAGCTTGACATCGCCAGAGTGGCAGTCAAAAGACTGAAGACACTCCGACACCCTAGTATCTTAGCTTATTTAGATAGTTTAGAGGTAAGTTTATATTACTCCGTTTATACAGCTGGCTCGATAATCAAAATTTGAATTTAATTCGTTCGTTTCGTTCTGCAGACCGACAAAACCATTTACTTGGCTACCGAGAGAGTCAAACCTCTTCACAATCGTCTTTCGCAGTTTTCTGACGTGGGCGAGGGTCCTGTAAAGCGTGAATTATACTTTTCGTGGGGTATATTTCAAATTACGGTAAGTTTCCTCTGACATGGAAATGTAGGGCTAAATTTAGAATAGTTTAAGGTATTAATTATATGTAATACTACCTTTTAAATGCTTTCAAAATAGAGAGCGCTGAGTTTCTTAAACAATGATGGCAATTTGCGCCATAACAATGTCAATTTATGGTCGGTCTTCGTTAACGAGGACAGTGGAGAATGGAAACTTGGAAGTGTTGAATACATGACAGCGATCGACGCACCTTACGTTTCACTGCCACAGCCACTTCAAGTTTATAGGCCGCCGGAGGCTAAAGAAAATGTCAAACCCTGCACAAAATGGTAAATCCAAATATGTCTGAAATAAGTAGTATGTTAATAAAAAGCACTGAAATATTACAGCTCGGTTGACATGTGGGGATTAGCCTGTTTGATTTGGGAATCTTTCAATGGCCCACTAACTGCCGCCGCAAATCTTGATGCTATGGATCAAGTAAGTTTCGTACGACTGTGGGTATTATACGAGGTACCGTAGTAATATTTAATAAATAATACAATTATTTCAGATTCCAAAACAACTGGTAATGGTCTATCAAGAATTAAGTAGCAGCAGTGCAGAAAAAAGGCCAAATCCTGCAGATGTGATTGCTCGCTGTCGCAGTAATGGTGGCTTCTTTAAAAATGATCTCGTCGACGCTCTGTTATTTCTCGAAGAAATTCAAGTAAAGGAAAGAAACGAAAAGGGTAGATTTTTCGCTCAGTTGGCTCTACAGCTCGATAGCTTTCCCGAAGGCGTGGGAAGATTTAAAATATTGCCGCAGTTAATCGCTGCCTTTGAATACGGAGACGCAGGAAGCGCGGTCTTACCACCGCTCTTACAATTAGGACGTAAATTACCAGATGTCGAGTACCAAAAGCGCGTTGTCCCTTGTGTCGTAAAGCTTTTTGCTTCAAATGACCGAGCGACGAGACTTAGGCTTCTTCAGCAACTCGACAGATTCGTCAATCATTTGCAGCCAGCAACTGTCAATGATGCAATATTCCCACAGGTAATATGCAATATATTAACTTATAAATTTATTTGAAACATTAATATGGCCATTACAGTTCAAAATATAAGAAGAGCTTGACATAAATGTCAAACCTCTTCATTAAAAGCCCAACGTTTCGACCAGGGGCATCTATTTAACTTATAAATGTACGTGTTTCTTTTTAAGCATTAATTTATTTATTTTATTTAATTAAACATTGTGTAAAATTAAACACATTAGCGTAAACTCGGCCTATGTTTTAATCTATTTTTTGTAGGTTGCACGAGGATTTTTGGATACAAACGCCGCAGTTCGGGAACAAACGATAAAATCCGTCGTCCATTTAGCGCCTAAGTTAGACTACAATAACCTCAACGTAGAAACTCTAAGGTATTTCGCAAGACTGCAATCGAAGGACGGTCAAGGTGGCATTCGAACTAATACTACCGTTTGCCTTGGTAAAATTGCTCAACATTTACACCCTCAGATTAGGCAGAAGGTAACATTTATGTTTTATAATGAATTTAACCCACTCAATGCTGTTCAATTTAAATTTAATAAATTAAATTAAATTACTAAAAAATAATTGCACACGAATGCTTTGAATTCACATAAAATGTCTGCTCCTACCAAATAATTAAGATATCGACTTAAACTTGTAGGTTTTGATCGGTGCGTTTATTCGAGGAACAAGGGACTCCTTTCCGCCTGCTCGAAGTGCCAGTGTCCTGGCATTAGCGGCAACACAACAATATTTTCTCCTCCAGGAAGTCGCGAATCGAATTTTACCAGCACTTTGCCCGCTAACGGTAGATGTCGATAAGGGAGTGAGGGACAACGCTTTTCGCACAATACGAGGTTTTATGTCGAAATTAGAAAAGGTGTCGGAAGATCCAGGTCTTCGCGAATCAATGGGTACGTTGTACCTTGCATTATTAGTATCGCATAAATATTGATTACTCACGATTCTCACGAATTTTCACAAATTTTATGAATTCAAAACATTTCAATCTATACATTTTACTTCAGAGGCGGATGTAAATACCGCAACTCCCAGCCTAAGTAATGCTGCAGCTACATGGGCAGGATGGGCAGTCACTGCTGTAACCGCCAAATTTTATCGCAGTCAATCCGACACTCCAAAATCTTCCAATCCGCATGGAAATTCGAGGATAATTTTAAATAAACCAGCATCTTTAGGTGAGTGATTATTATTCGAAACATTTATTAACGAAAAAATAATTTAAAATTATGTGCTTAAAAAATGTTTGTTGCCTCATCTTTTTTCAGAACAAACGAGTTCGCAGAGTAGTACGAGTACAACAGCAACTACAAGTAGTGCGACAAGTATGACTTCCCTAGATCACGATCAGGATCACGATACTCAAAACACGGCTAACACAAATTCCGACTGCGACTGGGATTGTTGGGACGGAGGAGATTGGGGTGACATGGAACAACAGCCGTCAACCAATACCGGTTCTTTATCTACACCTACCGCAATGCAAGCACCACTTTCTCCTCAGGTTTGTCGATGTAACGTTACTAACAAATGGTCCGGAATTGTTTACAATTATTGAAATAGAGGTCAGTAATATAAATGTCATTATGTTTTACAGATTATACGTAACCCAGTTAACGACCAGTGGACAAGTCTTGAGGAAAAACCGGTAAAATTTTATCAAGTACTACATTCTGTAGTAAAATAACGATAAATATTCTTTCATAAACCGTTTTTTGTGTCGATCATTGTAGGAAGAAGAAGCAGCAGAAGGACTTCAAGACAAAAATGAATCTTTTGAAGTCGGTTGGGAAGACAGCGAGTTCCAACCGCTTGACGACTTCCAACCGATGGATCAAATAGGTATATCGAATGCTTATATTTGTTGTCCTATAAGTCGTGCTTTACAAGACTTTGTCGTTTTACAAAGTCTTATTAGATTTGAAAGCAAACGCTCTTTTTGTAGGATTTAGTAATCTCGGTAGTGTGAGAATCGATGAAGCAAGGAAAAAGCGGGAGGAACGAAAACTAGCGCGTCAGCGACAGATGGAAGCAAGGAGGGCATCGAAGCCGTCGAATACTGCTCCTGCAAAAAAGATTTAACTTATTCGAATCGATAAGGCGCGAGTACTGTACCACTGTATAAACGAGGAAGAGGAACAAGACGGTAAAGATTGTAGACGATTCATTAATTGTTAAAAACATTTTACCATATCTTCAGAATGTCTATGATCAGGATCGATGGACAATTTATACCAATCGTTCAGTTAGAAGATTTGCAGTGATATATTCTACAAAATATACACTCGTCAATCCTAGGTAATCAATTTACTAATCTGAATCATCACTGTGACTCGAACTTTCGTGTTGTAAAATATGTAGTCACTTGGATTTCTCGACAACACGTAAAGTGTAAATTTGTACTCAGTTCATTGGTTTGCGAACGTGCAATAACGTGTAATAAATTACTTGTCGATGATCGATGTACAAAATTACAGTGCTTGATTTTATCAAAATTTATATATTTTTTAATCTTCTTTATAACAAAATATACTAAGAATAATTTTCACATTGGTTTGATATATTCTCACTGTATAATGTTATATTGATGAATATTGTACATTACATTTCTATATTGAAATGGTTGGTATTGTTATTCTGATACAGAGTTACTCGAAACGAAACTCGAGTTTTGTTGAGATTGTTTATTGGAGGACGAGTTGGTACAAAAGGGATGATGATACAAAAGACATTGATGGATGGCGAAGTGTTAACAAACCAAGTGACTGCATTTTTACAGATGTCGCAAAGTCGCATGGATGAACGAGGACAAGTTCTGAATCATTGTCATAAGCGTGATTGTTCTGGGCTGTCGAATCTCGCGTTCATGTGATTCGCGTTGCCGGGCTCCTTCTTAAAGTTGAGGCTTTCATAGAACGGCACGAGACGATCACGACAGTCTAGAGACAGCTTGTAGCACTGGAGGCTACGTGCCAGTTGTGAGACTGCCATCACGACGAGCTTGCCTAGCTGCTTCCCTCGGTAGTCGGTGTTCACCACTACATCCTCTAACCGACCACGCTGCGAATAAACGAGAGTGATGATACAATAGGCGACAATTTTTTATTGTAAATGTTCTGTGCTGTTTAATATTGATTTAATATTATATATAAAAATATACTATATTTGAAGTCTGACGCATTTCTTAAAACAATCCTTTACACAGTTACTATATATTATACACAGATATAGAAATCTACTATATCAGAAGAGCAATTAGTTAATAGACATTTTAAAGAAATAAAAAATAAAATTATTTACATGCAAAGAAACTTTCCATAATTTCTATAAGTTTTTTTGTGTCTTTAATGTGACCGAATTTTTCCTGAAAAATCACCGTAGAATATACTTAAGTCTATGCAGTACGAACCTGTCCACAATTGTGAATAAATTTTTGTTCAACGACCAATGTTGCGCTTCCAATGACTTTTTGACATTTTAGGTCTTCGACAACTATAACATAGTATCCTCCGGCACTTTTCATGGCATGGAATCTATCTGAAGTAATCGAAAACTTTCTATTGAGAATAATTACATCCTTAATCCACATTCGATATTTGTAGGTATTCCACGATATCTGTCGGTTCGAGCATTCAAAGTTGTAATATTATATGTGGAAACTAATAAAGGAAAACTTTATCACGTCACAAATTTAATTTACAACAAAATTGAAATGGAATTCGTACACAGATTTAAATACAATTTTCAAGATATCCAGACATCAGGAATACGATAAAAAATTTGACAAATAATTACCTAGGAACTGATCCTTGGATATGTTTCCCACTTCCGTCAACTGACTCAAAAGTTGAATATATCCTGAAAAAAAAAAGTAAACAAGTTTTCTTAAAACCATCTGACATTAACTTAAATATCGAAATTGCCAATAAATCATTTTGTATACCTTTATCGTAATCATTACTATTTAATGGACGGAAAAGAAGTCCATCACTTCGCAATTGATTCGCCACTCGCTCTAGCAGACCTGCGCTGAACAAATCCATCTTGTACAAGAGACAGACTTCTGATGTCTATCGATGAATGGATTTTCTGATGGAAACAATTGTTCGGAGTGAAAAGTCATAGTAAACGAAATGTTTCAAAATTAATTTAAACTAGATACATTTTCATGTGTATAATCATGTCAAGTTTCGTGCAATGTTCATTTAAATTTCGGCGCGTTATAAGTGTATGACATTGAGATCTTTTATCATTTTGATAATATAAAGGAATCGCGTAGATAGTCAGCGGGAAGATAAAACATATGGACTTACGTATAGAAGCGTCGATTCTTTCGCAACGACTCCGATCAAGACCGGTTCCTTCCTCCTATATTGAAAACCTTGTTCTTGACGTCTTCGACTCTTTTAAAGGTGCCGTTCCTGTCTGTTTTCCTTGTAATCCACGTCAACGTGCCATTGTCACTGTATACACACAGTGCGCCCCTCCCCCCACCCCCCCACTTGAATTCATACCATTCATACCGATACTACATATATACATACATACACATGTGATTTGACATGGTAGAGTGTTAATTACATATGTATTATTGTTGCCATTGTTGCGCATGATTAGGGCGGCCTCCCATGGACCGGAAAATGAAAATCGCGTCCGTCTCCGAGACTCCCGAGAGGGAGAGACTCGACGATATGTACATAATAAATAAAAGGTCAAAAAAGGGAGAAAACGTTTTGCAGACTTTTCTGAAATTTTAAAATTACATACTTTTACTTGTCTTTGTCGAAATATGTTTATTTCTTTTCCGCGGTTATATATAGGGTGAAATCGTATGACGAGGTAAAATAACAAGAAATAAGCGACATAACCTATAAAGAATCTTGTATGTTACATATATGTACTACATACTTGGACTCTTTGGAGTTCCCCGATAAAATTCCAACGCAATCGGAACGTGAAAATTAGTCCAATCGCAGGCAGAGGATAAAAAGTTGGACAAAAATTGTAAGTATATGTAAACGAAAAAAATAGTAAATGAGTAAAGAATAAATACTTTAAGTTTACTCCCAGATATATAGCAAAACATGCACAAATAACATCATATATGTGCAGATGTGCTAACAAATTCAGTAAAACATACATGGCGTAAAGGAGCATTTTACGCCCACTAAGCGTAAAGTTGAAAATATTACGATCGCTTATTTGTTAAAATGAAAAATATTTAAATATTGAAAAACGAATAATAGCAATAATACTTATTGTCTTATTGTTTTTCTCCGAAAGACCTTGTTATTGTTTTTACATTACTTATACTTTCTGCATTAAAATGTTCGATATCGGGCTTCCCCCATCCGGTCCCATTCACTTCATTACGTCCTTTACTCCTACCATGACAAAAAATAATGTTCGCACCGCGGGCATACATATAACTTGTACGTCCATGGTACGAAAATTGCTATGAAACATCAAATCTACCACAAATTTACAATAGTTTAATACAAACAAATTAAAGAAATAATAGTTAATTCAAAATTGATATTTATAAATCTAAATAACAGATAATGCCGTGTTGACCTTTTCATAGAAGTGGCTTACATTTTCTTAAATGCGCGTATTGTTTCTGCTTGTTTTCATTACATATAGTTTATTTCTGAAGAGGATCCACATTCCACACAATAGGATCGAAACGTTGATAATTTTAATTTAGTATAAAGACTGTGTACATTTAATTTCAATATTATATAATAATAAACTACAACACTCGTAAAACGATAAATTTTACATTGGATATAGCGAATATTTGAATATATAGTTTCTTAATTTCTTTTTTTTTTTATATTACGGCCCTTTCTGCCTTTCAATGCGGCTAATTGGCCCCACGCCAATACGTCGGTGTGTAACGAGAGCTGCAGGTCGTCTTTTTAGATGGAACTATACTCATATTTGTCGACGAAGGTTCTTAATTTCTCTCCGAATTGTTTTTTTTTTTTTTTTTTTTTTCATAAGTGAAAAGATTCTCATTTGTATATATCTTTTTTGATTTATGGTAGCGTTAAGTATAATTAACAATATAAACATTTTGGCCTTATTATCGAGCACCTCTTCAAAAGTATACTCTACAATATGTTTACATAAAAGATGTATTTTTAAATTTTGTATATTTTAAAAACGAAATTTTACGTTCATAAACATTTCATTTCCAAAAATAATAATTACACGACACGTGTTCGATTTATTTAAAAATTCTAGACTATATATATATATCTAATTTCGGTTCTTTACAGAAATAAGAAAGGATTATTAATTTTGCAAGAAAAGCAAATTAATCATACTTTCAGAACGATAAATATATAATTATTGTTTTCTTACCTTTTACATACCGTAAACCATATGTTACAAATACATTTATATCGAATATACAAATACAGCGACCTGATAATAAAACATTACCATTATACGGTCGCGTTTAATATATATATATATATATAATATATCGCAATTATATATATATATATACTCGCCCAGTCTTCAGAAACAAAAAAATCATAAACAACAAATCGTTATAGCATACATAGCACATTTCGGTTTTTTTTCACTTCAATAACAAACTTCAGGCAATTGGTTCAAAATTTTTGTCCCGTCATTGAAATAATTGATATACAAAATTACCTGTACGAAAATCTGAGGGGAAATAAAAGGTAAATTTCTTTCGGCGAATCAAGATGACTTTGACCACAGCGCTGATCGGTCCCGAATATGAAATCCCCGAGTTTATCATCCCGATGGTCACGGCGTTTCTTCTGATTCTCATTGCGCTCGTTGGATTCGAAATCTATCTACATAACGACATGTATTTCCCCCGGTCTGCCGGTTGATCGAAACGCACATTCGACTCCAGTACATCCGGTAAAGAAATTTACTATTTCTCTTTCGGAAGTTTTGTTTTTAAGGTTAGGAACGAAATGTAACAGTGGAGATTTTTGTTTATATCACGAATTTTTTTCCACCGCCGAATTTTCTTTGGAAAGTTTCGACATTCTGCAAATAAATTTGCATTAAATTCTCTTGGTCTGTATTTCAGATAATTGGACGAAACGTCAAATAAGAATCCCATTCGGAAGGAACTGAAAATAAAAAGACATAAAAAATGTAAACATAAAAAAAAAAAAAAATAAAAAAAGAAAATAAATATTGGTGAATTGACGAATAATAAACAAGAATGTGCCGAAAGAAATACGGTTTGTACTGAATGATAAATACGATGGATGTTACATAATTTATAGTTTCAATCAATAAAAGCAACTATATAATACATTATTTTTAACGAGTTTTAATCAATGTTTGTTCGTTTTAATCGGTAATGGCTCATCCGATCTTGAATTGTACTTGGTTCACGTATACAATAGTTCTATCGTTTTAGCCATCAAAATTGCGCGTATGAACAATGTGTATATATATATTATATATATGTTAAAAAAATAATAATCACGTTTTAACAGTTATCGCCACTTTTCACGAAACAACGACTATTTAACAAAATATTCATTCAGGTTACCACCGTGACGCTGGTAAATACATTTCGTCGAAAGAATATTTTTCTTTTTTTCAATTTTCGATTTGATATTTATATAGAATAAATAATTCCTGAAATCGATTATTTTATCGGAAAGTCAAAATGTTTCTTTATTCGAATGATTTAAACGGCCGCGAAATAATCCTTCATGTTCGGCACCTTCCGGTTCGGAGCGTAGATACCGGAGAGCGTCGTAACCTTCAAGTTTTTGACAAGTTTATTTAAAGTTACAAATTCGCGGGCATGGAATATCACGGTCTTTCGACCGCGCATTATATGGAAGCCATTCTCGGAAAAGTAACCGGAGACTTGGCCGGCCACTTCCAACCAGACGAATAGGGCCTTTTTATCCGAGAGCAGCTCGATCTGGAAGTTAGGCCACTTTCCTGGCCTAGACTCAGGCTCGACTCGTACCTGAAAAAAAATATATTTTTATAACAATAGCAATAACAATAATAATTTAATAATTACAAAAATGTATATTTTTTCCTGGTGTTTTAGGATCTTTGATGTTTAATTAAAATTATATACAGGGTGGGCCATTTTAATCGATCCACCTAAATATATATGCAAACAAAAAATTGCTTGAACAATATAGTCGTTCTGGATAATGGGGCCCACATCTTTTGGTATTAAGTCAAAGTGACTTGTTTTAAACCTGATTTTAAGACCGGCGATCGGTACATCGGGAAATTTTACGCCCGAAACGATAGTTTTTAATTTGTAATAAAGAACGTGACCTTCGGGAGGTTAAATAAAGGTCGAAGCAGGGGCTTTCCTTGAAAGAAACTTACTGTAACCTTCAGGTAACCTTGAAAGTTAACTTCGACGTCAGGATGCGTCGAGCTCACATTTATTCGTCCACCGATCCTGAAAAGTTCGAGGAGAACACCGCTCCTGGACGATTCTTTAACATTTGACCTTGAACTCGACCCTTAAGTTGGGGTCACGTTCTTGGAAATTGAAAACTATCGTTTCGCACGTAAAATTTGCCTCGTTATCGAGGCTATATAATAGAAGAGTAAATTGAGCCTCCATGCTGGACAAAAGTGATAGAAAGAGATAGCAAAAAAATAGAGATATAAAGAGATAAGGTTTTTCGATACCTCCCAAGTATCCGATTTCCATCCCCGAACTAATATCTCTTTCCATCTCCTGTAAATATCTCATCCTATCACTTAGCCCATTCTCCATGAAATGTAAAAAGCACAAGAGTACTAATTTTCACTCACTGTAACTTTCTCCTTTGGCAAACTGACGTTCTTCAACGGTATTGGATACACGTAGTTGACGGGTGCGATCACTTCACCCTTGGAGTTTTCGAGCATCAGTTCCAACATGCAATTTTCCTTTGCGCTCACAAACGTACCGCAGCCGATGCTGTTCATGATGTCGTCCATCCAAAATTTATCGACCAATTTTGCCTCATTCGCTTCCTATAATTAATTCAATTGATTAAATCCATTCTATTAAATTTTTAGCTCTTTACGCAACTCACGCCATATATGTTACCGTGAGGTTCTCCGCAAACTTTACGATTCTTGAATGTTTACGCGAACCTTATTTCAATTTATCTTTATAATTGTCACCGTTCCCTTCCATTTTCAAATATATATATACTCAAAAGATTTAAAAAAAATATGGTCCATCCATCCGTACGGTTACAAAAGTATAACGATACTTACGACTGTAATATTTCGAAATTCCATCATATCGAGTGGCAGTGTTTGATTCCATTGATGATAGAAAACCTTTACCGTCAAATCGTGCAAGGGCTCCAGTAGGTCGGACACGACGTAAATCGACAAGTCATTTGTAACGGACTTGCGGGAAGTGATGATGACCGGTGCGAAAAAGTCCTTTGCGTAGTAATGAAGCATTTTCCAACGTCCTCCGAATTCTACAACGATATTATACCTTTAAGGACTAAATGCACAAATGTCCTTCGTGAAGTGTGGACGCGATGTTTTAACATATTTAAAAAAAAAAAAAAAAAATTCTAAAAGTCGTAAGTGTCGCGTAAAAAATAAATGTGCTACATGAAATAGAGACAGTAGAAACAAAACAAAGTTTTGTTCATGTTGGAATCAAATGTAATAAAAAACATACGATAATTGGAACATTTCCATGTAGACCACAGTGCAGTTATCGATACGTAAGGACATGATCATATTCAATAATTCCATGTTATACGTAATTTCATGTATAATTGTATAGAACGTCGGGTATGGGAGCGAATGAACATTAATGGAAGATGTGCTACAATACCGATGGATGACCAAGACGGAGCTTGCCAAACGTCATTGAGTTGCCAATAAAGCGCCCCCATGGTGTAGCCCTCGCCGGCGTCGTTCAAGGTGCTCTTCATCTGCCGATATGTCTCCGTTTCGACCCTCACCGACACGGCCTGGTTCACTTGACTCAGATAGATCAGATCCACCAGATCCCTGACCGTGTCGTTGGTTTTCGTCAGTGCGAGGTTCTTCGAAATCAGAAGCTTCATGAAGGCCATGCCTGCCGGCAAGTGCTGCCGGTGCTTCATGAACGGGCTCTCGATGTCGAAGCTGCTCACGTTCTCGGCGGCAGTGGTAAACGTCCATATCGACGGCAACGACTGGAATCCGTATTCCGAGGCGAACCTCGTCACCGGGTATTGGTTGTTGTCCCAACCGTTCCGCAAATAATTGTAATAGTGCACTGAAATACAATCCTCTCGTGAAACAATCATACTCGGTATTGCAATTATTGATAAATTCCACGCACAGGTATCGGTGCAACATGCATATGTCATTCGAAATTTGTAATACTGGAGAATTAAGTGCCCCATACACGACGTTTTTCCTGAAACTTGGCATCATTTTTTGCATCTAACGCTCCTGGAAGAAACCAGAAGAACTGTAGTCAACCAAATGATATAACGTCAAAGTTGTTATCGTGGTTCTGATCTTCGGAAAAAGAAATCTATTCTTCAGAGCTCTAAAAGATGATGACATCTTTTCAAGTGGTCTCGATCATCAAAGGTAATCAGGTGTTTTTAAAGTGACCTGAAATAAGATCATTTTAGGAACTCCGATACGAAAGTCTTTCGAGGACAATTTTCAAAGAAAAAATCCGCCATTTTGAACTCATAAAGACGTTTCAGGAAAATTGCCGTATGGAACTTCAATAGTCCTTACTTGTCAGTTGCGAAGCTGTAATAATGAATGACATATCGGAATAAAGGCGTAACAGGTAGACTTGTTGTCAATAAGACCGGGATTTCAAGAAAAGGTTAGCCGGTAATATTGACAAGTATACTCTATTATTTGATTACGAAAAAAAAAAAAAAAAAAAAAGAACAAAAAATAGTACCGGCGCCGCCCCCCTCCTGCCATCGGGTCGGGTCCTAGGAAATTGTTCTCGTCGGTGAACGATCCATCGCTGGGACTAGACACGACGAAAGGCTTCGACGGATCCAACGCCTTGACCTCCTTCCTGATGACATTTACATAGAGCTTCAGATAATCGTCCCTGTAAACTTGCCTCCTGCCCGTCCCGTACCAGTTACCGTAAAGGGCGACCTCGTTCTCGTTGTTGCCCGCCCAGATGACGATGCTGGGATGGCGCTTCAATCTCCTTATGTTTTGCACGATTTCGGTGGATACGGACTTTAGGAACCACTTGTTGGCGGGATACATTGAACAGGCAAACATGAAGTCCTGCCAGATCATGATGCCGTATTCGTCGGCCATGTCGTAAAAGAGGTCGGACTCGTACATGCCGCCACCCCAGACCCTTAGCATGTTCATGTGGACATCTTTGGCCGAGTCCAATAAATATTTCACCGTCTCCCGATTGGAGGACAGCTCGGGGAAAATGCTGGCCGGAATCCAATTGCTGCCTTTGGCGAATATGGAGACGCCATTGACGCGGAAGTAGAAGGTTCGGCCCTTTTTCAGGGGTTGTTGAACGAGCTCGACGGTCCGGAATCCGACTTTTATCCGTCGCTCCGTGATGTCGTTTCCAATTACGATTTTCGTGCGCACCGTGTACAAGCTTTGACCTCCGTAGCCGTTCGGCCACCACATTTTAATTTTGTTCTAAAATAAATACATATATACATATACTTACTAATACATGTACAATTGTATACAATGATTGATTCGTTAAATCACCGCTGACACTTACACTCGGCACACTTATGACGAGACTCATGTTTGCGGGATTTTCAAGATTTTTCAGATTTCCCTGCACGTGGACGGCATTGTTCGGCTGCAGAACGTGCTCCAAGTAACTCGTCACGTCGACCATGACGTCTGGCTTCGCGTCGCCGTAAAAGACGTCGAAGAAGACCGTTATCACGACCTCCCAGTTGGAGTTGATCTTGTACACATCCGCGGTGACGTCGGAAACCAGGGCATAATTGGCAGGTTGCAGTTCGACATCTTTCCTGAAATATCAAGTCGTTCGTTTTTTCGCCGTTGACACTTCGACATGGACGAATCAAATGACATTTTAAATTAGCCATTTCTTTTTGTCGTTTAAACGTATGAAATGTTTTTCAGGACTAAACTTTGTAATGAACAACTTTTGAAAACTTTGCATAAGATTTTATCATCGCACTGTTCTACTCGCTTCACTAGCTTTAATTATATTCTCTATTTTGCCTCGTTTGATGATGATTATTTCAATCGCACTTTATACGCGGCTCTTTCCATCTGATCCACTCGGTATAATCTCGTCTCTATTACTTTACTCGCCCTATATTCATAGCAGTCGTTTAACTCGCTAATCGCGACATACACACGAATAATTTCAACCTCCCAACGAAATGGAAAACCTCCGGCGTTTCCCATCCAAATTAGGCAACGTGACAATCTTTATTGTAAGTATTTTCAAAATTCTTTCGCGAGTTATTTTATAAAAGTTGTAGTTCTAAAATCGAAAAATATGGTCCAAAATAAAAATTTTATTTACGTGAACTCTTCAAACTAATCAAGCAAGTCAACCTATACTCTTGTAGATTGATTACACCTATTTCCGATATTTCAAAAAGTTTTTGAAAAACTTTTTTTTTTAACATAGGACCTGCACTTTTAGAATGCACCTTATTGAGTCAAGGCCTTACGTCACAGTAGAAGCACCTATAATAATAATAATAAAAAAATAATAATAATATCAAAAAAAATAAAATAACAGTACCTACGTTTAAAAATGATTTTCCAATAAACAATTTTTTTTTTTTCAAAAATGAACTTTATGTTTATATACGTGATCTTCCATACCAGGCTGCCATTATTTCTTTTTTTATTTTTTTGTTTACAAAATGTTTAATTTCAATTTTTTTTACAAAATATTTAATTTCAATTTTACTTACATGTGCTCGAAGAGACTTGCAAAACAATCTTTGCCCATTAAAACCATTAAAATTCCGATTTGTCGATATTTTAAAGCACAATATTGTAATTCTTTCATTTTAAAGGTAGCCATTATGATTGTCAGTATTCTTTTACGTAGAATTTTTTATTATTTTTAAAGTAAAAATACCATATAGTATATATATGTGTGCGGGGGGGGGGGGGGGGCCCTCCCCGTAAAACCCC
>JAPYZR010005344.1:0-10931 GCA_030522945.1 Trichopria nigra
CCCAAATTAAAAAAAAAAAGTTTCAATAATTTGTTATTTATACTTTTATTGTTGCAAAGCTCAGTCGGTAACTGTTCTACTTTAGAACCCTCTTAATAGTATATTAATAAGAATTTATAAAAGGCTATATAACTCATCTTTACATTTTATTACTTTATTATAAATTAAAACGAAAAAATATATACTTATATAAATATATATATACATGTAAAGTAAAATAATTGGTTTATAATGAATGAATAAACCGAATAAGATTTATATCCGTCAAGAAAATTATGTTCATAAAATTTGTATATATATATATATAGACGCATGCATATGTATATAATTAAAATATGCAGAAAATGCGATGATAATAGAGATCAAAACAACAAATCATCAAGTATGCAATCTTGGTAAACAACAAAGCCCTCGAGAGAATTATAATGTTGATACGTGTATATACATGCATATATACACATACACCAGATACATATATATATAATAATCTAAACATAGATCGGATTGTAACCTCACTTTTATGCAGCTCTTTTCTCGGAGTCCTCTCGCGCAGTATATACATCATATATATATATATACCTATAGTATACGCATATAGAAGCGGTTCGCACCGTTCAATTCAAAGTCAAGTTCGCCGGTGAATGCACGAGAGAGTCGACGTCAGCGGCGTCGCGAAAAAAAACGAATCGCATTTCTGACCGATTTATTTACCACCCTCTACTATACCTATATAACTTTCGTCACAAATATTTTCTTAACTTTTTTTAGATCACCTTGAACGTTCGAAATTCAAATTTTGGTGTCAATAAGCCGCGCTTCTGTCGAGAGTTTGAATTTGAGAACGAGAGAGAGAGAGAGAGAGAGAGAGGGAGAGTGAGATCTCACACATTATAGGAAACATATTATACATATACCTATACATATATATATGCATACATATTAACATATTATACATATACCTATACCACCTATACATATGTATATGCATACATCCTCCGCGCGCAATATGAAGAGAGAGAGAGAGAGAAGAGGAAACGCGCGCAAGAGTTCTTCAACTGCGCGTGCTTCGACTTGAATCGGAGCCATATAACCGTTGAAAGAGAGAGAGAGAGAGAGAGAGAGAGAGAGAGAGAGTTAGATGTTGATATATATATGTATGTATATTCGCGAAGAAAATTCGGCACGCGAAAAGACGGAGAGTCCGTGACGTGTGACGCGACCTCGTCGGAAAGCAGGTCGCAATGTGGCAAATCTCCGTTTTTGCGTGCACGACGCGTGGCCGTCGTCTCCGTGAATTTCGCATTTTCGCCGATGACGCTCGAACAATCAGCGTAACTCACCAGCGAGTCGCCGACGACCTGGGTGCGTTTCTCCATGTTGTCCCACACGTGGTTCCAAGGGCGATCAGCGCGCGACTTTGAGGTTATGTGCGCTGTCACCACGAGATCCGCAGCGCATTTTCCAACCTGGAAAATTCGCAATAAACTTCAATTGCGCATTCGTTTCGTTTTATGTTTATTTTCTTTTTTCAGAAAGTCTTTGTTTTTATCACGAAGGATTCGTGGTCCCAAAGAAATCTCAAAACAAATGTTATTTAGCTTTTATTTCTTTCAGACTTGATTTAATAAACTGAATTCTAATGGGATTTTAAACATTGTTTGGATTTGTTTATTCAAAAATCAAACCGCTGATTTATAAACAGAACTCGTAAAAGTCCAGTCACGATTGATGTTTTTTAATGTTAATTATTGTTTATACATTACATTTAATCTTAAAAATGTTTTAAATAGACAACAGATCTATATACAACATTGTTGATATATACATATTATTTCTCTCTTCACTCTTGTAAACAATAGTCGTAAAATTACTATATATGTAATCTAGAAATTTAATAATAACGTGTATTATAAGTGTCTTTTCCTCAATTATAAATTTAAGTTAGTACTATCCTAACTCGCATAATTCATTGGAACAATATATTGATATTTGTAATTTCTTTAATCTTGATTTAAAAATATGCATAGAATGCCAAGTGGTATTTTACCTACATCCCTTGTCTTTGATATATTTTTTGACATTACAGTAGACTCAAAATGAATAATTATTGTTTATTATTTAAAGAAACGATCAGTTACAATCTTTCACTAATCATCGGATCTATTCCCGACAGCTCCAGTGACGCATAAAAGTTCTAACACTGCATCCGACGTGCCTTGGACGAGTTTTAATTGTTAAGTGAATTGAAAAAAGCATCGCGAATGTGCTACTGCAATGGTATGTGGTGGATGTTGAAAACAGTTTTCGTGCCATTACGTCCGTGTGGAAGACATTGGAAGATATTTATGCGATTCCGGTGTAACAGAGAGTATCGGGACTTAGGTCCGACTTAAAAGGAGAATTCCTTATCCTGATCTTGGAACTTGATTTTGAGTTAACTTTGTAACTCTGTCAATCATGTCTGAAATCTCTCTTGAAGAATTACAGGCTCTACTTATTTACTTCTCCAAAAACACCTATCGAGCCAAGGATGCGGAAAGCACGGTATTTAGATTCTCTTCTTAGTCTATGTTGATAATTTATCGTATAAAATGATCTTAATATAAGAAAGAGTTTAGGTTTTGGAGCATTATTTGGAAATATCATGGTAAGTTTAGAAAATGATGCAAGTTTGACGACTAATTGTAAAAAGTATAGAGTAAAGAAAGTAACTGCGAGCGACTAATTCCAAGAGTCGACTATTATCTTCCGTTTAAACTTTGTTTATTTAAAACGATAGAATGAAATTTATGATTTCGAAAAAATTAAAAGTTGTCTGATTTATGATTTCAGAGCCAGGCGATTATGCAACGTTGCCTTTTATTAACTGATCTTGACTATACTTACACTATTATAAATAATAATGGTGGTGACCTCAGTGCCCATTATCCGAGTCACCTTATTGTCTTGGAATATGAAAAATATCACAATTCAAACCAGTCTGACACACCGCCGTTGCAGCCGCGTTCTACGGAGACTATTTATGAGAGTATTTATGATTTAAACAAACTAAAGGAATTAATTAAGAGTGCAAGATTTGCTCGGTGTAGATCTCGGTTTCCTTTACCTGTCATTCTCTACAAAGGCAGGCATATCTGTCGGTCGGCAACGTTATCCGGCGGTCCAGAGATATACGGTCGATCAGGGCTGGATTATCTGTTTGCCGGAAGTGAAACATCTATTTTAAAGGAACGAGTTGAAGAAGCAAGTGGTGGAGATACAACGATAAATGATTGGCAACTTTTTGATAAAGTAAGGCATCAGGATATCAAACTACTCAAAACTCTCAATGTTGGTACAATTATTGATTTCATGGTGGAAAAGAAGAAAGTCAAATTTGGACTGAAGTAAGAATTTCAAACTGTTTGTCTCACAAAATAGCTAAAATGTATAATCTCATATTAGGCTTACATTTTGTGCCTTGCATTTGCATCAGTCTCACATCAGAGTCTTGTATTTCTATTAAAATGATGTTTAATAATTGCAGCGTAACGTCTTCGGAGAAAGTAGATAAAGAAAAGAGGTATTCTGAGTTCACGATTATCTCACTGCCATATCCTGGATGTGAGTTCTTCAGGGAATTTCGAGAAAACGATTACTTGGCCAAGGACTTGGTCTTTGATTGGTCTCAGACGCATGTTGATGCTCAAATTGGGGTCCCGGATGATCCTATATCGTCTCAACTGCGCATCAATTGGGATGAGTATCAGATCTGGGACCTAGTAAAGCTCACTCAAAACTACTTTAAATTAATCGTAAAATACCTGAATGAAAGTAGTAGTGGAATGCTGATCCACTGTATCTCTGGTATGTAACGTAAATACAAGTGAAAGAAATCAACTTTCATAAAATGATAATTAAAATCTTTCAAATGCAAAATTAATGTAAATCCCACGCAGTTTAGAACTCGTGTCAAATGCCTCATCGAGTTAAGTAAATGATGTAGACTGAACTAATTACAAATTACAAATTATTGTATTGTCGCAAAGAAGAAAAGATAAGCCCAAGAAATTAAATTGAGTAACGTTTAAACTAAATTGATTTATCTATTTATAAAGACAGATCAGATAATGTGGCCTAAATAAAAAAAAAAAAGAAAGAAAGAAAAACGGCATAATTATTCCTGTAATGTATATTAACAAAAATGAATGTCACAACTAAAAAACTTGAATAAATTTCTTTAAGCAATTTTAAAATATATTCGACATAATACTCCATTGGCAAAAAAGAATGTTTTATTGTTTTATTACATAACAATGTTTATTATTATATAGTCTAGAAAGTTTAATAATCATAAAGTTCTTTTTTTTTTTTTTTTTTTTTGTTTAAACAGTCACCTCTTGCTTTCCAATTGAAATTATAATCAAACACTTATTCTTCAACCTTATAAATCATTTCTTTTATATAACGTATATCATCCACTCTATATGATACCAGATGGAGAAAAATATTTAGTGTATATAGTGCGAGTTCATTCCATAGCATTTTACAACAATGTTCCACCGTATTTTCCGATGGGTCTCGTGGAAACATGGTATGTTATCGTACCGAAAAAGTACAGAAACATACGAATCGGCTATGACAACCCCATACCAGTATTATTTCAGTTTTTCGCGGTATAATTACTCGAAATTTTTCTCCGTGCACACTTCCATTTTCATAAATTTATTTTATGGAATATATATTATAGTACCATTAAAAGTAACTTTCTAGTTCTTCTTAATACAAAGTTTATGTTTTCTTTAGGTTGGGATCGTACACCACTATTTGTTTCACTGTTGCGAATTAGTCTGTGGGCAGATGGAGTGATTCACAAGTCATTAAATCAGCATCAAATGTTATATTTTACAATAGCCTATGACTGGATGCTTTTTGGCCATGATCTGCAAGATCGTCTTAGCAAAGGAGAAGAAATTTTTTTCTTCTGTTTTTACTTCCTAAAGCACATTCAAGATGAGGAGTTTAGCATTCATTCGAGGCATGGCAAAACGAAATATACGGTGCTACGCAATGACAGCGACTTACAATTAGACAATGCCATGTTTGACAGTGAATCAATAGTTACGCTTAGCTCAGTGAGCTCAAATTTGAGCTTAAACAGCTGGTGCAGTAACGTCAGTCAGAATAGCAGGGATAGTCAAGACAATAACCCACCGTCTGTATTTCATTGCACATCAGTTGAAAATTCCGAAGACTCTTACAGTAATGGGTAAATATTTTTTTCAACTGGAGTTTAGTTATGTACGATATAATAAATATGAATGTCAGTTACACTTGCAATTAATAGTAAAGATATTGCCTGTAACGGTAGCAGAAATTATTGACCGAATAACAACACTAATAAATTTCTGAAATATTGAGAACCTAATACGTACCGTCACTAACGGTATATGATTGTCAGCATATGGTTGGGTTACTTAAGACAATTGACACCATTGACAAATGATAAAATAATAAGTTGAATTTTACTTTATTTTTGAAAATATTTTTTAAGTAAACGAATTATTAAGTTTTAATCAAAATATATTTCTAAACGTGGATTTCTTAATCAGGAATGTAATGCCATGGTCCTTTTACTCATCAACCAATAAGGATTCTAGTGCGCATGGTTCTCGGTCCCCTTTAACTTCGAATCGAACGTCACCCGTGGCAGTTCCAGTGCCAGGTCGTCTTCGACAGAGGAACGAGTCTTCTTCATCCGGTGGGTCCTGGCAAATGATATCCGGAACTGGAAGTTTACGTGGTTCAACGACGGCCAATGCTTCGATTGCTGACGGAATCGCTTCTTCAGGTTTGGCTTGTCAAAGTGGACAAATATCTCAAGAATCCAGTACAACCATCATCGAAGACGACGAGCACTGCTCTTCACTTGTACAGTAAGTAATAGTGAGAATGCCAGTATTGCAAGAAAGTATAGTGCACAAACGAAAGACTCATTTCTTTACAGGTATTTTTAATCTTTTAAGCTATTTTTAGATTTTTGAAATTATAACTTTAAAGTTAGAAGAAAAAGACTTGAATGAGTTGCTGCTAATCAAATGAATTGTTATTATCAAATTCCGTGTTTCACTTCTGTACATGAACAGAGTATAGTGATACACATAGCAGTGTAATGAAAATGTGAATGCACAATTAGTTTCTTGACCGATTTTATTGAATATTTAGATCTATTTTGTCAACTGTTGGAGTTGTAAAAATGCCAACTTGAAATTTTAAATGTCAATTTAACATCTGCTCAATTTTAATAAGTAAAACAAAAAAGGTAGTAAAAAGTGTACTAATTTTTCTACGTTTAATATATTGTAGTTTTCACAAATACTTGACTATATTTGAGTCTACATAAAGGAAGACCTTATTGCAATCTCTTTAAAATCTAAATAGTAGCTAATGCCATTTGTTTCATTGCGTAACAGTATGCGCAAGAATTTGTGTCTGATCAAGTACATAGAAGAACCTATTTGTAAATTAGTAATCGAGTCAGGTTTAGAAATTGATGTCTTCAAATTTTAAATTTGCATACAATTCATCGAACACATTATAGAGTCAGCGCATCGAAATGTTTTTAAAAAAATTACAATATTCTTAGAAAAAGAAGAGAAAAGCTGCAAAGTCTACGAACAATATTCTACAGTGCCTACAGTCCTACTGTTGGATTTCGGATGAAAGATAACTCGGAAGCAGGCGGCATTAGCCAGATGCTCGGTAACATTGCAGAGAAGGTGGGAATCCTCTCTGTCCAGCGCACAGCATTGTGACTAGAGCTGTACAACGCCTGTCATCTTCCTCGCGGAAATCCGGATTTATCATTGTTAATTCTTTAATTCGTTTGAGAATTTTGTACAAGCCGCTGGGCGATTGAAAAGCGCAAAGTGATTGTGCATTATCTTTTAGGCGGCTAACGCATCAGTGGCTCAAGCACGCAAGAACGTAATAAACTTGATATTTTTGTATATAAAAAGCGACGCCCGTACATACCGACAGAGCCTCGGGAATATAGCCGGCAAATAATACATGTATCAAATGTGATAAACGAAGAGTTAATATAAGGGGCGTCAGCGCAAAGGGGTTTACTGCATTTTTTATTTTAATATTTCAATACTAACATGGATCACTATGTTCCAGCGAGATAATTTTTCGTGAGATTGTGAAGTGAGTTTCGGCACCTCCTCTCTTCCGTACACTAGGGAGGGGTTTGGTTTCTTGGAAATAATCCTCATCTTCTACATAAATTAATATTTATTAATTCGTCTTGTTTCTGAAAAACGCGAACGCAGGCATCACGAAAATGTAAACATACAATTTTTACAAATATACAGAACGATTTAAGCAACGCTGGAGAAATGCCCGATTCAAACGAAAGCTCATCCTAACCCAACCAAAAATCATTTCTTATCATAATAAAGTACACGCTCGATTAATATATTCGTCAGTAAACAGGGCGACGATATGTGTACAGTGGCGAAAAAATGTTAGAATCTTGAAAAAGTTTTTACAAAATACGAATCTGCTCAATGATGCACGATACCACAAATAAACGTACTATATTTCGTAATAATCAAATTTTTTTTCATTTTGTAATTTTAAAACTTTTACCGTCTTATATTTTTACGCTTCAAATGGAGATATCGAAAAAACTTCCAAGATGTTAAAACTACATGAATTGTATTTTATAAAATATAGTAAAAAAATAATAATTACAATAATTAAACAACTGCATAATTATCAAATTACATATCACCCAACTATTCAAGTACTTTCTGTACTTGAATGTTATGATTTGCAACATATAAAAATAAATAATAATTGTACATTTTTCTAGGTTTATATATCTGAACTCAAAATGCGATATTTACAAATTTACTAAATATACGATCCTAGAGGGTGACGCACTTTCTCGGCACAGTGGACATCGGGAACGAGACCGAAGCCATTCAGCCAAACAATTCCAACAAAATAAATGACCACACGGTGTGGTGGTATTTGGACTTTTTTCTAAACACAACTGGCACTTGTCGCCAATAGTGCCTTCTATTTCAGCCGTATCTCCAACTGTAATGACTGGATTACGATTTTGCCAAAATCGGAGTAAGCACTGAGCTAATGTTGCAAAACCTAGTATCCGTAAACCCCAACTAATACCCTGCCCTGGTCGAGCTCCATAAACCTACAAAAACACATTTTAATCGTAACAGAGTCTGATATTATACGAATTATATCGGATTATATAAAACGAATTAAACCTTGACGTAATCGACTCCTGTTAATCTCCTTCCAATGCTATAATATCTGCCATAAATATAAAAAAGTCCTCGATGGGCTAATATCAATATTGGTATGACGGCTCGTATTCGTGCAAGAAAGACATTTAAAACCGCTACGGCATTCGGAGTGAGTTCATTTCGAGGATTATTAATCGAAACCTGGAGCCGTCCAAGAATTTTTAGCAGCATTTGCTCCCCGAAGCATTCTAACAGAGCTGCAAGAACTCGAGTCTAAAATTAAGATAGATAGAATTAACGATTGCGAACGATTAATGAATAATAAATAACAATTTGTTGAATGAAAATTTTGACTCACAGGTAAAGAAGGTACTTTACGAGCAGTTAAATTTGCCTGTACAATACCAGTATATTCTTCCCCTAAAGTTTGATTTCCTATACCAGAAGTTATAATAAAGTAAATCAATTTTGCCGGTACTTCAGATGCAAGAAAATTCAATATAGTTCGGTGCTTTCCTAACCTATGTAGAAGGTCTGAAATTGTTTCGCTAATGTTGGAAGTGAAATCATTATCTTTCTGGTGCGATCGTAAGATTTCAGGTTGACTAGCAGTTTTTAAATATCGAGAAGACATTGTCTTTCAGTTTTTATGTTGCGTTTATGTAATTCAAGTTTTTAAAAACCTCTTTAAAGCTGAAAAGAATTGTTTATATCGTTATAATTATTAAAAATGTCGTATACCTACATAATGTTTTATCATTACCGCAGGAAACGTAGAGAAACAAATTAATTTCATTAACTGTTGAAAGTTATTTCATGGCGTATCAGCATATTTATGCTTGAAACAGCAGAATCTCATATGGCCTTACTCGGCATATTTAATTCGTACAATTGATATTATATATATCTTCACAATGATTTCCATTTCACACGTTCAATTAACCGAAAGTACACGTGGATAATTATGCCTCGTGTCTATATGTATGTTGTGTACAATATGTATATATATATATATATTATAGAGCGAATTCAAGTTGTCAAGATTGTCATAAAATTAACCTAACTTTCTGGTGTTTTGACAGTTCGCTCAGATCTCTAATTCGTTCAGCCGACTGATTGCGGTTTAGTTTTATAGGTTTTATACGTTTTATACAGGATTACCAATAGATCTTGAAACCAATCGGAAGGAAGAGAGTTGCGTGGTTTTTTGCAGTTTTTTGTGCACTGCTGTACTATGTACATACATATAATAAATAAATATTATAATAGTATATATTATGCATCTATGCATGTATTGCGCGTAACGTGTACTTTTTTTCACGAGCACCGATTGGTCCCCATACGCGAGGCACCGGCAAAGCTGGTGGCGATTTGGTGAATATTGGCCATCAATCGCTTGGAGGAAGAAAAGGTTACGCACGCGCCACATACGATATGTACATATATTTTTTGCACGAAGCGGGAGAAAAGTAAATACGTGAAGTGTAAAGTTCGCTTCACGCACGAACTTTACGCAAGCCCGTGCAAAAAGAATCTTATGCGTTCGAAACAACCGGAAAATGGAAAATTTGAAAATGAGTGTACATGCAGGAGATATCGTGTATATATATATATAGAAAAGCCACAAATCACACATCGAGTAGAATACATCAGGGTGTAGTCTCACTATAATTGCCCCACCGGAATTTTGCGGAATCTAATAAGCCGCAGATACATATATATATAGAGAAAAATGATCCGTTGAAGGGGATATGGTACCAAGAAGCGCTTGACCTTGAGCTCGATTGTCAAGCTTATTTCAATGTCCAAGGTGATTTTTTACTTATGACCCCTAATTTGAAAAGAGCGAACATTTTACGTTCAAAACGATCTTTTCAGCAAGATCATTATTATAGCAAGGACGAATGAAGGTGAAATTTGCGAAAATTGTTGAATAACCATAAAAATCAAGTTCAATATCAAGGTGATTGATGGTACCAGAAGGTGATATTATGGCTCTCTCCATCTCTGACATTTTTCATCCGAAACATTTTGCTGTTTCCCAACCCAACCCCAACCCAACCTCTATATGCTGAGCTGATACATAATTTAACAATATTCGCAAATTTCACCTTCATTAAACCTTGCTACCCTATCGGAAACGGTAACCGCAAAACGACCATAAAAACAACGGGTCTACTGAAATCGGCATATTTACGGCAATTTTCCGGTGTGTTGTCGGAAAAAAGCGGACATATACCTGCTGTTGTGCTATCTGGGTAAATCGGTCCCGAAAACAACCAAATAAATTGGGTTAAAAATCCGGAAAAGTACCGGTATTTCCTTGGGGTTGTTTCGTCGCGGTATAATCTGAAAAAACGCGGTATTTTCTTTCATAAATATTCATGTGATGTATATTCATAAATATCGGAATTTTTCAGGTTTTATTGTGGTTTAATTTCGAAAAAATACCGAGTGGATTGCTTCGACACCCGGCATACATTCGGTTGTTTTCGGGACCGATTTAGGCCGAAGTCAGATGGTGGAGTAGATTTCGCGTATTTAGCGGAACTCGCGGAAAGTGCGGAACGTCATGAGTCCCATGGACGCGGATCTGCGGAAACGCGGAAAGGGCGGAACTCTCCTGATTGGTCGTATACAAATTTCCGCCGATTCCTAACTGCTTTTTGCACA
>JAPYZR010005345.1:0-14548 GCA_030522945.1 Trichopria nigra
GAGTCGATTCACCACCGGATAAACAACCTTTCCAAATGTAAACAAACAGCGTGGCTCGTCTTACATATAGCGAACTGCTGCTTTAATTCAATGGAAAAATTGTTCAACCGATGGGAATCGAACTCCCGACCTGCGACTTGGTAGTCAAGCGCGTTACCACCTGAGCTACCGAAGCCGGTATTTGAGCTCATTGTCTGAGATATGTGGTGTTGACGGGAGTTCTTCGGTTTCCCAGAACCGTCTGAGCAGAGAATCTAAATTCGATGCATGCTGGCAATGGAGCGACGCGATGTTCGAATTAATTCTGCACGATTGGGAGATAGGACCGGAAAGTATCCACCCGAACACCGTAAGTTGAGCGGTGGGTGAGCGCAAACTTAATTCCGCGCAAATGATCCCAGTGCACGGGCTGAGCAGTGCACTGCGGTTGATCGGATGCTTTGAAAATTGGACGTCTGAGCTTCAAGCAACGCTTTGGTCCGATTTTAGGTGAAAGCCGCTGGTCGGCGGCGGTCCCGAATTCGCACCTTCGCCAGCAATGTTTATTTTCGATATTTATTTTCATAAATTCGGAAATACATTGCCAAACGGGGATTCAAACTCGGGACCTTCGCGACGTTCAGTTCGTGCGAACTAAGCTGACGCCTTAGCACGCACGACCATCCCGCCGCTTATAAAACATAAGTACACCAATTTTCAAGCGCAAATACGCATTTTCATTGTTTGACCTTCAAAGTTAATTTTAAAGGTCAAAGAAGTAACCAGGATTTTTCTATTACGTTCGCTTTTCTTGTCGGTCCATATATGGACCAGTCCCGGAACGAAAACGTTAAACAGGTGTTACATATGCGCAGTCCGTTAACATCTCGGAGACGCGCTTCTACGCTTCTATCTCGTGAACTGGAAAACCAGCTAAGGCGGATTCGTTTTAATGGAGGATATTAGTCGTTCTAATATATCTTATTATTCCTCGATGTCACGTCTGCGCAGATATTGGAACGACTTATCTTCTACAACTAGGGCTACTGGACACCAATAGATTTTTTCTTCTACCCATACCAGAGGTGGGATCCAAGTATTGAATTTGGTCATCCAAAAAAAATGACAAACACTTTTTTCATGAAATGTCGACGTTTCAGACCATACTGCGTCCGAAAATGCCATAAAAAATTGTCCGGGATCTTGTACGTACGTAAGTATGTACGTTACTACGCGGCTTACCGCCGAAACGAAAATAGGTATCAAAAATGCATTCGGTGAGAAGTTGTATTTTGGCTCAACTTAGAAGTGATTAGATTTTGGAATATTCATGCAAAAATGGTGGGGGGAAGGGCCAAAATCAAAATTTAGAGTTTCGGAAAACTTGCATAACTCTCTAATTTGTGTGCCGAATAAATTGGACAAGCATTCAAAGTTTGCGAAAAAGGATACCGCATATAATAATTTCTCAACCCCAGGAGTGTTGGTTGCAGGTGACTGAGACATCGAGAATGCTCCACGCTCAGACGCGCTCTTTGCTCAATCTTCGCAAACGCAAACAGGGCGAAGATTTGTTACCCTCTTTCGTCACAGCTCTCCGTCATCCGTTTAGCACAGGCTAGTGCGTTGTTTGAGGAAATAGAAACTTTAAAGGCGAAGAGAAGTTTGTAGAAGCGTAGTCGGCTAATCAAATTAAATACATTTCTTTGCAGTGGCGTTTTACGCGTAGGAGGCCGACTTTCTAACATTAAGCTTTCATTTGAGCGTAAGCATCCTCCAATTTTGCCGCAACTTTCTTCTCTTAGTATCTATTTGTTCGCCATGCCAATTATCAATGCTTGCACGGTGGACCCACGATGACATGTGGCATTTTAATGCAACAGGTATGGATTCTGGATAGGACTTGGTTGATAAAGTTCATGATTAGGAAGTGCATTGTATGTCAGCGTGTTAAGCCGCGTACGGTGCAGCAACTGATGGGCGGTCTTCACGCCGATCGCGTGAATCCTGGACGCCCGTTTGCTATCGCTTGCCTCGACTATGCAGGCCCTATCCAAGTACGCACCACGAAAGGTCGTGGGCATAAGACGTGCAAGGGATACATTGCCGTTTTCGTCTGCTTTTCCACACGAGCGATACACCTGGCGCTCGTTAGTGATCTGTCTACACCCACCTTTATTTGCGCGGATCGTCGATTTGCGGGCAGGCGTGGAGTCTGCAGAAGGTTCTACAGCGATAATGCTAGCAACTTCCGTGGGGCAGATACTGAACTTCAGGCTATGTTCCATAGAGCATCGGAATTTTACCAACAGGCACCCTCTCTCCTCGCTAATGACGGTACCGATTGGAGTTTGACCCCCCGAGTGCACCTCACTATGGCGGCTTGTGGGAAGCTGGGGTAAAGTCCGTCAAGCATCATTTGAAGCGAGGACTGGGTGCGCACCATCTCACGTTTCAGGAGCTGTCCATCGTTCTCGTCGAAATTGAAGCTTGCCTCAATTCTCAACCCGTAAGCGCTCTCACTTCGGATGTAGACGATCTCGCCGACGCGAGAAAAGTGGAGGGAGCCACGAGAAATCTTTTCGGTAGGTTGGTTGGTGTTGATCAGAGACGATCGTTATCCACCGTCGAAATGGCCATTGGTTCGTATCACTGAGGTTCACCCCGGGCCTGATGGTCTGGTGCGAGTGGTTACCGTCAAGACCGCTACTTCCTTGTTTCGACGTCACGTTGCTCGCATGTGCCCACTTTATTTAGACGATGATGGTAAAAATGTCGGTCCCTTCGAGACGTCGAGGCGAAACCGCGGCGATGGCTAAGTGCACCCAGCCCACATGCGGCGCTTGGATTGAGTTCATTGAGTTAGATAGGTAAGAGAGCTCTCTTAGCGTGCGTCAGGGTCCTTCGCGGCGGAATAATTGTAAGTGTGTGCCCGTTATTTATAAGTTCGTTTATTAGAGTCGCCTATAAATATTTTCTCGATTATTTTCTAATAAATCATTCGCTTGCCCGAGCTTTCCTCTCTATGCCGTGAGAGTTTTTATGCCTAGGCGAGTGCTTATTATTTACCGCGAAACCACTGTTGAATTATTTGACCACCCAATCCTCGCTCATTCCTTATAATTTAATTCTGAATATTTAGACCTTAATTATTTATTTTAGCATATTTACTTAAATTCTTTCACGTAGGTTGTACGAAATATTGCTTTAAGATATAACGATGAATTTAACATGCCAAGTCACATTCCAGAAACTTGCGAAAATGTTTTTTGATCATCTCCCCTCCATTTTATGTATCCCAAAAATATAATCAGATTTAAGATCGACCAAAACACACATTTGAAAACAAAAATTAGTGGCTTTGCCCCGGCGTCCTTTGGCCGCCAACTCCACCGGGGGCGTGGCCCCCTAGACCCCTGGCGCGCTTATCTCGCAAATTTTGTCACTAAATTCAGAAAGACACGGAATTTTAAGGTTTATCAAGAAAATGTTTTTTGTCTACGTGCTACGAAGTATAGTAACTAGAGAAAACCCCTAGGCGTGAAATTTCCATTCTACGATAGGTAGACGCAAAGACGTGACCGATGGGTTGGCAATCATGAGATAACAAAATTAGAAATTTTATTGAATAGTATACGCTAAAGTCGCTAGATTGTCGCATAGTATCAGAGACAACGGAATAATGCGAATATCCAGAATTACAATTGTATATATTAGGGAATTGGGATTAAATTCGCTCATAGCCATTCCGTTATACCAAGCTAAGTACTAAGAGACACGGAAAGGTAGTGAATAATCGACGATTACAAATTGTTCTAGTTACTTCTAGTAAGAGTCGAGAACATTTGAAAAGCAACTTTCGCTTATCGGCATTTCCGTTAGATCGGCGATAATACAAGCTGTACGACAATTATAGGAAGAGTATTCTGGTGGAAGACGACGCAATGATAACGTAAGGAACATACAGTAGATAGCGTTGTGGAGTTGTTAGTCGAAGTATCAGAGTTATATGGTTCCTGATTGACAGGACGGAACTGAATCAGCATCTTCGTGAGGCGTAAAAATACATCAGGGTAGAATATCGATGGCGTTATGGATATATTTTGTTATTGTATTGTACATAATTATTTCATAGTAGCAATAAATAGAAAGATGTATGTAGAAATAGTGTTATACTTTTAGTCTCCCTATATAGACCGAACTGAATCCGCGCATTATCATAAACGCCAGAGAGTTCCTTACAGTACAATTCACAATGGAACTAGAAGAAAATAATACCTTATCTTTTTTAGACTTCAATGCTAAATACACTAGGTTGGAAGCAGCTCAGTCCTAAGGTAGAGGGGCCACGCGACCGGCAGTTTATGCGAGGGTGAGTTCTCCTACTACTTAGGACACAAGACCTGCGAGGCGAAACCTTAAAACCTTAATTTTGCCAAAATCGCGGGATCTTGAACGAGCTAACTCAGAGGTGGTCTTCCGGAAGACTGACACTTATGAAAACTCGATTGTGAGGTCTATAAGGCTGCGAGTGATTGACTGGCCACGTTACATGTATCCGTGCGGCGTGACTGGGCAACCACTCGCATGTTAAAACTAGACGCCAAAATTAGATCCACAAGGCAGCTCGCATCTCGGACTCAGTGTGTGATCGATTATATCACTTCTGGACGAAAGTTCACTCCCAAAATATTAAGATTCGCCCGGGAACTTAGGGCCGATCATCACACGCTGAATAAGCTAAAACTGTAGACCATCAAGCAGAAATTAGAAGACAAGACGCGATTGCTTGCCGAAGCTGAAGGAAGCTGGTGAGACGCTTGAGCCCATCACCATAATCCAGCTTCTGGCGAAAGATCCACGTCTAGTGCCATTGAGCATTTCTAGGAGGGCATCTATGAGATAACAACTAGATGTAATACATGCACTCCAGCTATCACACTCTTCACACAACTATGCGATAACGTCTTTTTTCGCCTCCGGGATGGGATGGCATCAATAATTATTGGTGGAAGAAGCTTACTTCTTCCCACCGACACCTAACCCGGATTTTTACTTGCTTCCTAATCGACAAGAAACCTATTCCAGGCTGGCTGGCGGAAGGCCGAATGGGACTGATCCCGAAATCGGGAGATTTGTCCAACCCAAAGAACTATCGACCAATTACATGTTTAAATACGGTCTACAAGTTATTCACTACCATCTTGAATAATCGCATACTAGAATCCGCGAGTCAGATAGTGTGAAACATCACTGAGCAAACAGGTTGTAAATCGTGAGTGTCAATATGTAGGGACGACTTGCTCAGTGACAGGTGTATATGCGAAGACGATACAGAATATAACCGTAACCTGGCTTGGCTGGATTATAAGAAGGCGTTTGATTCAACCGCGCCTGATTATCACTGAGTTCATAATCCTCATGCTCAAACGCCTTTGAATCCACCCCAACATAGTGGGATGCATACAGTATCTCATGCCTCTCTGGAAAATGCGCTTTACCTTACCATCCGGTAGGCGTAAGATCACCACGAGGTTGTTCCAATTCCAGATGGGTGTGTATCAGGGGGATACGTTAAGCCCCCACTGTTTAGTATTTCACTGTGGCTCCTTTCCATCGCGCTTCAGAATTCACAGGGATACATGTGCGGACCGAAGGGGAAACGCGAGCTTAAGGTCACCTATTTACTTTATATGGATGACCAGTTGCATAGATCCCTCACCATTTATTCTACATACTCCGGATATTGAGGATATTGGCGTGGCCTTTGGGTTGAATAAATGTACAGTCGTGCATTTACATCGCAGAAGATCCGTCGAAGGTACCAACGACTTTGAGCTCGACGCGGATACCATCATCCGCCAATTTAACGCCGATGATACCTACACGTGCATGGGAATCCCACAAAGGATAGTCCAGGACGTGGAAGTTGCAAAGGTGATCATCATACGAAAATATCGGCGCCTTCTCTGGCAGATCTGGTCATCACAGCTGTCGGGGAAGAATAAAGTAATGTCCATCAACATGTTGGCGATTCCCCTAGTTCTCTACTCATTGGGGGGATAGACATACCGTGGACGAGCTCCGTAATCTCGACAAAGGCACGCGTAAGATGCTAACCATGTATCAAAGCCTGCACCCTAGATCTTCCGTACAACGACTGTACATTCCCCGAAATCAGGGAGGACGTGGCCTTTTAAGTCTGGAGCGCATGCATGATCGGATTGTCCTCGAAACCGTCTGCGGAATCACAAACAGAACGGAGGATCCCCTCCTATACTAGTTCATTTACATAAGATTGAGGGGAAGGAGGCATTTATATACCATCGGGCAGAGAGAGCAGCGCGTACCCTGGGTCTTGTTTTTAATGTATGCCGCGATGGTGCTCAATATGGCGATTCAGTCATCAATCTTACACCGTCGAGACTAAAAGCTCGCATACGAGATACGGATATCCGTATGCTCACAAAGGAGCACCTAGACAAGCCGTTGCATGGACAGTTTTTTAAACATATGCACGAGCACGGCTTGTCTCAGGAGCTGTCCTTTGCCTTTTTACGATCTAGTGGGCTTAAATCCGAGACCGAGAGATTCATCTTCGCCTGTCAAGACGGGGTCATCGATACCTTAGCATACCTTCACCGTGTTCTACACGTGGAGATGACCAGCGTACATTGCAAAGCATGTCACGGATACGATGAAACTATAATGCATATACTCTATAGTTCAAATATAATTTAAAAGATATATTGTTGTGAATGTTAATCCACGTATTTTGGACAGACTGGAATATATATAAAGAAACGATTATATGAACATCGAAATAATTGAAAAAGAAATATAGGGCACACATCATTAACATCGCATATGTTAAATACAAGTCACAATTTCAAATTTTCAGATTTTAGAATTTTGGAATTTTAGATTATGAAAAACAAATAGAAAAAAAAATATGAAGGAGATGATTTACTTTAAAAACCATATAAATAAAAATTAAGTAACAGTTATAATATTCTAATTCAGTAATAAACAAATTGTTTTCATTATAATTAATGTACATGTTTTTTAATGCTATTGTTTAGATAGTTACACACATACACACATAGGTACTTGTTTGTATCAGCTTTAATGTATACTAACAAAATTGCGGCGAGACACGCCATGATCCGCAACGCTGCTTTTTAGAAGTGGTCGTATGGTGTACATTGAAACTGAAATCACTACATAATTAATAATTACATAATATTGTCTAATGCGTGACTGATCTTTTTTGTATATGCCGTTTTGGCTTAAAAAAAATTCCTGAATTCTTATTGCCTTTTTTGGCCCAAATTTCATTATTGTTAATATAAATTGAACAAAATAATATATCGAAACAAAATTACCCATACATTATAGCTAATATTTCAAAGAATATGTGGTTAAAATTTGAAGTCTATTCTTTAATTAGAGCTCGAGATACCATGTACACCGTTTTGAAAAACGTAATTTTGAGAAAAACGCGTTTAAAGTTTCGGGACAAGTTCTTAGCTTGATAAAGCGTATTATCAGCTAATCTGCCATACGGCCTCATACATTAGACCTTCCTCCTCCTGGAAAACATCTTCCGCTGCCGATCTTGATTCTCATCTTGCAATTCTGCCTTCTTTAGAGGCCTCGAATGTCCTCGCGTTAGCAATCGAAATTTGTAGCTGGCCTAAATCCTCGAAAAATTTCGACCGCATGCGACCCAATTGTGAACTCAAGGGCGCAAAATAGTTCTGTACCTTCATTAAAAATACTTGCAGCTTAGTATAATGCCACTTCCACAGTTTGTTCTCCACTAAACTCCGTTTTGGAACAAAAGCCCACATCATGGCGGTGAGGCTTTGTTAGTATTTTGTGTAAGTCCTCCAACACATCGCGAAAGTAACTCGCCTGAGCTCTTTCGTCCTTTGGATTTGGTGTGGGTGATCTTGAACCCCACCAGGGGTGTTTAGCATTGTAGTCACCACCTGTTATAAATCGGTGTCCGAGTGTTTTAAATTCGGTATAAAGCTTTTAAGTACTCCTTTTTAAAATTTCTCAATTTCATGATCTTTAATGGATGCTTCTATTATTCCTGCTGTACTGCCGTGTGTTTTGTCGTTCGGGTGATTTGTTGTGTATGTGATGTAATTTGGAATTTGTAAGTAACTTTTAGCAGTAAAATGAGTTTCTGAAATTAACATTACATCAATTTCATGATTATGTTAAAATAATATTTGTGTTCCGAATCGAGAAAAGCTTGGTAAGAATAAATATTTCGGGATAGGAAAAGTAATTGCTCAGTGTTTAATTATGTGGTGGCACTTTATTTAAAATCACAATGTGTACAACAACGTCAGTGTGTGGATACGCGGCGTTATCATCCTGCCAATAACGATTATTATGTTTATTTAATTTTTAAATATTTATCTTTTTAGAATCAAATATACTAATAGTTTTCGCAAGTTGTACAATTTTGGTAACAATACAAAGGAAAATGTATCAAAATTAAATGAAATTTTCTTGAAAATATATGAAAGTTTGAAGCTTATTACATGCAGCAACAAACGACGTACAAAATAATACTTCAATTTATGTATCTGCAATGAAAAAATCGATATCTATATCGTCCGGCATATACTTCAGTCCTGATTTACTTTTGTCCCGCATGTTGTAATTCTTTCCGTACCCTGAAAATAGAAAAGAATTGTCGTTAATGGGGACTTATAAGGCATACAGAATGTGAAAAATATTGAAAGCCATATTTGGATTATTGTTACTTTTTCCCGTTTAGGGACTTTTTGCTGTTTATGGTACAATTATAAGAGTCTTGTATAGTTGGGGATTGTTCCCAAAATTCTTATATCTTTAGTCCAGTTTGGAGATTCTGCTATTACAACGGTGCGGAGTATAAAGTGGTATTTCAGGCCGTACTGCGAAGATGGAATACCCCCCTGCCCTGAACTCATAAATATGGAGTGTCGAGAACAGTGTTATGTGATTCCCCGAGGTTCCGTAACATTCATGGTATGTAATGGTATGTCCTGAAACTGTATCTTATGTATTGTTATATACAGGATGATGGATAAGTCGCGGTACGGCTAAATATCTCGGCGGGATTACATTTTCGGGGAAAATGTTAAATATGAAAATTATAGGATTTTCCCTTGGCAATTTCATGGTACCATCGAATTTGACCTGGAACATGACTTTGAATTTTATTCCAAGGTCGAGGTAATTCTTTTGGAATGGAACCCGTATTTTCATGACTGCCATTCGATACAGCGTGAAATTTTATGTTGGAAACTATAGTTTTTCATTTGTAAGAAGGTGACCTTCAGAAAGGTTAAAATAGGGGTTTTCCTTTATAAAATTAATCTAGAACTGAATTGAAATAGAAAATTAATTTCATGTTCAACTGGTCAAGGTCGTTGGGCCATTTGCCCCAAGTTCAAAGAAAACTGCTTCTGGATTAGTTTTCAACATTTGGCCTTTATATGACCTTCTGAAGGTCAGATTTTTACTTAAACTAAAAACTATCGTTCCGGACGTAAAATTTAACGAATCCATAAAAAATAGAGTTTAAAAATAAGGGACTTTATAATAATTAGTTAAAAATAGTAACCTTAATCTTAGAATAAGATCATGTTCACGGTCAAATTCAACAAAATTTTCTTGATCTGACCGGGAAACTTCCATTGGATCCTGAAACTACCAGTATATTTTAAAAATGGACCTTGAATATATATACCCGAGGCAGTCCCAGAACAATACTAATCATGTCTTCTCTGATTTCAGGTCATAGCATGTTTGGAGCAGGTTTTCCCATCTTTCGCGATTTCAGGCAATGGTCGACAATGGTTATGTAACCATTTATCATCGTCATCAATACTTTATTTTCAAGACTCCAATATGGCCGCGATAATACCATCATATTCACTGACGATACTCAATTTTATCTTTCTACTCCATTAAGCCGAGTAAATGAAACCGTACAACATATAAATAGTGACATTGCTGAATTAGTAAAATTGTCCCATGAATGTGGGCTCACTCTAAATACTCGAAAAAATGATTTTGCCATTATTTTGGGATCATCTCAGAATTTCACCTCCATCAAAAACATTGCCGTACCGCCGATTGTTGTGGGGACGTATAACATATTCCAATAAGGTGAAAGATCACGGGGTAATCATCACGTCCGATCTTACATGGAATAGACATATAAATTCTGTATCATCAAAGAGTCCGAGATTTTAGTACGAGTTGAACGGAGTTTAATTTACGAGCGATTTAAATAAATTCCGACTTCGGTTTCGAGTGAATTTTCGGTCACTCGATCGGTTGGTAAATAATTTTTCGACTGCGGATTTGAGTACGAGTTGATCGCAGTTTAAGTGAGAGTGTTAACAGGGTTCAAGCTCCGTGACGGTCGAAATAAAACTGAATTTCGAATTACGGTTGAGAGTGAAATTCATTCACTCGTTCGGTTGAACATATTTTTTTTTTAATTTAATTTCGGTTTAAAGTGCGAGTGAAATTTCATTTACTCGCTCAGTTGGAAATAATTCTTTTCAATTTCGGATTTGAGAAACAAAGGGAAGAAATAGAGTTCGAGTTTAATTAAAGTAAATTTGAAAGTTTCTTTTGATTTACGGACGCAGTTTCGGGAGCTATTCGCAAGTTCAGCGATGCGACGGGATCCGAGTTCCCCCGACACACCTCGTCCGCGGGCATCGACGATTTCGTGCTTCGGCCCTTTTTCTCAATTGTATTGCATCGATACAATTCGAACGAATACGCGCTGGTTCGCGGAGTAGTTACGTGTTTCGGTATATGTATGCAATACGGAAAATGAAATCGGTGTTTACTCTGAGATGAGTACCGTATCGTCCGATAGCTAAGTTACAGAGTTTAGGCAGGCATCAATTACATGTTCCGAAATATCGAGTAGAGTGAGGCATCATTCCCTTATTGGCAGTAAGTTTCCAAACAGGCGGGAACACGAGCGTGGGTGCAACCCGCAGAGGGTCGTTACGGTGGAGAATAAGTTTGAGTATGTGATTTTTGTCTCCACCCTTCAGTTTCGTTTTAATATCATAGGATGTTTTTACCGGTTTGGCCGAGATTTCGAGCTACCGGGCAGACGAAAATATTTCAGTCTATGTAGTTCACGCGACCAGCCGTCGAGGCCGACTTGTCGACTAGTGTCAGCCAGGGAACGACCACGAATAGGGTAGTGAGCTCGCTTAGGCGGAGGCTCACTTAAGAGTTAGAGTACGAGTGAGTATTAAAGCGGAGTGGCGAGTGTTATTAAAAATTCAAGTAGTAATTCACGGAAATTAGTGGCGAGTGAGACGTGATAAGCTTCGCGAAATATTGTGTAACGATTGTACCAGTTAATAGGCTTGCGTCAAGCGAAAAAGACGGAGTGGGATCCGCAGGGCGAAATCGACCAGATTTTCTCGGAGACAAACGCGCTACCCTTACGGAAATGTACACCAAAAAATATTGTTCGGGGTCCGAAATGACACCCAAGTCGGTGTAAACACTAAAAAAATTGGGGTTTACACCCAATTGTTTACACCCAATTGGGTGTCATTTCGGACAACGAACATATTTTTTTCTGTGAGGGTACCTATAAATAACGTATTGCCTCAGTTAAAGGATGAAGATTTAAGCCAAGAAGGCGATGACTAGACCATCCGTAACCGTCTGGTGCGATTTCGTTCCATAGAACGATTTCCCAAAGCGCCCAACCAATGGGAACACCGAGGTTCAGCCAGGTCTGGGGTTCTGATACCAGGGCCCCAGGTCGTCCGGGTCATAGTGCGATCGGTGATGGGCCAATTAGCCGTAGAAGGGCAAAAAAAAATGGGATCACGCTTTCGACGAGATCGAGTAAGCGAGCATTAGCAGCCGAGCTAAATGTGTGGATCAATTAGCTTCGGAGGTACTAATGACGGAGAAGGACATCACTAGAAATACTACAACGACTGATTCTACAGCGACGATTAGCACTAATGGTGTGACCACCACAACGGCCACCAACGTTAGTGTTTCAACGTACATACCGGTGCATCCGGAGACACAGCCGGTTTGTACCAGCATAGGTACTCCGACGTCGTCGAGGCAATCAGTATGGAACCGTACGGTTCTGCCGCAATCTTCAACCTTGGCATATTTTCCCACGTTCGCCTCAGGAGGGCCGCTGACCCCCCCCCCCCCCCCCCCCCCCCCCCCCCCCACCCCCCCCCCCCCCCCCCCCCCCACCCGCCCCCCACCCCCCCCCCGCCCAGCCCCCCGCCCCAAGGACAAGAGCGTGACAAAGGAAACAGGAGCCATCCTTCGAGCATCGGTGGGACGTCACCAGACGGCCACGTCGGCGTCATCCGAGGAGTCCGGGGCGGAGAATCGAAGTTTCTAATCGCACGGACAACGCAATACTGCTTCCAGGCAACCGTTATTCCCGAAAGACTCGGACGCAGTGTTTCGTGAAGGACGGTAAGACGACATATCCACGTCAACGAGAGATAACGGCAGAAGCGGCCCCCAGCCAGGCGGACGATGCCGAGAGGCGGGGAGGTATGTATCACATAGACAAGCAGCAGAAGCATTACTTCGTCACCAAGGAGAGTGGTCGTTAAAACAGCTTCGGTCTTGGGGCCTGATATATACAGGAAGCCCTAGAGCTGTGTATGGATTGATTGGAGCTGGAAGAAGCGGGTACTCTACGTATTTTACCGGCCCTATTTGAGGGAAAGGCTAGGCAGTTAGTAAGGGAAGAACCCTCTGTCCTGCGTTCGCGGTCGCGGGCAGCGGGCTGTTTCAGTTTAAGACGATGCCGTACGGGTTAACCAACGCGCCAGCGACATTTCAACGGTTAATGGAGTCGTTTGTTCGGCCCCCAGTTCGAGCCGAATGTCTTCGTGTACGTCGAGCGCTAGAGACTCTTGTACGGGCCGGTCTGCAAGTTAACCGTGATAAGTGTGAGTTTTGCTGCACTAGTGCCGTGTACTTGAGATACCGAGTGGATCAGGATGGTCTTAGACCAGATCCGGAAAACGTTCAACCAGTGTTGAAATACCCGGCTCCATGGATGCTGAACAGTTTCGGCGACTTCTTGCTATGCCCGCTTCATCACTAATTTAGCATCAAGAAGGCTACCATTGACCAAATTAACAAGGAAGGACCAGCCCTGGGATTGAGGCGAAGAGCAGTAAGTGGCGTTTGACGACTTGAAACAAGCGTTGTGGGAAGCCCGGCTCCTGGGAAGACCGGATTTCATACGGCCCTTCATCCTACAGGCGGACGCACGTGATTCCACCTTGGGCTGTACTCAGGAGCAAGACGATGGAGAGCACCCGATCGTATACTTGAGCCGTACCCTCACTGCCGCCGAGCGAAACTACGCCACAACGGATAAGGACTGTCGCGCCGTAGTGTGGGGCGTGAGAAAGCTCCGCGCGTACCTCGAGGGTTATCAGTTCAATGTCATCACGGACCACAGCAGCCTGCAGTGGCTGAGAAATCTAAAGGACCCGAGCGGGCATCTTGCTCGTTGGGCCTAAGAGTTGCAGGGATCGAATTTTACAATTCATTATCGGAAAGGGGTATTGTATTACGTCTCCGATGCATTATCACGACGAGTTCAGAACGAGATCGGAGCGATGAGGATTGCAGCAGGAAAGGATAGATGGTACGAGAGGAGACGAGAGGTGGTACGAGAATTTCCGGAACGGTTCCCAGACTGGAAAGTTGAGGAGGAGAGGCTCTTCTTATCACCAGAGATCAGACCCGCTGTTGTACCAGGTAACTGGCGGAGAGTACCACTGGTCCTCAAGTATGCGCATCAAGAGGCCCATCGGACACTATGGGGTCGATAAGACGTACTCTAAATTGGCGAGTAGAGTACTACTAACCCGGGTTGAATTATGACGTTAGGCAGTTTATAAAGGAGTGCGAGGAATGCCAACGTCAGAAAGTTCCTGCAGGAGGACCCGCAGGATTAATGGGCCACCATTCGGTCGAGAGAACATGGTCGATTGTCTCCAGTGACATAATGGGTTACAAAAAAAACGACGACGAACGAACGAACGAACGAACGGATGAACGAACGAACGAACGTACAAGATGAAAAATTTTCGAAGTGTGTGAATTGCGGAGACTGGTACGTAGGGTACGATAATTAGGCTTATAGGTTGAGGGATTGCGTAAACATAGGGCCTTTAAAATATATACATGGCTAGATGGGGATAATATTTATTGGGTTTTAAAAATTTTCTTCCGTTCCTTGGGTACGGAATCCGTATAAATAGAGGCGTAGAACAGGGAGTTCACCAGTTCTGTTTGGGAAGTCGACCGGTCCGGGCTCGTCAAAGTGAACAACGATTGGTGAGTTTCTATATTCCAATAGGTCTATACCTCGCACAGCACCAGAGGTTTGATGAATCGAATCCCACAAATAATATATAAGTATATCTTTGGTACATTTTGAGGACCTATATTTCCTGTTTGGTACATTTTGAGGACGTGTGGCTACTTTGGGGACGGTCCCCACAAT
>JAPYZR010005346.1:0-10917 GCA_030522945.1 Trichopria nigra
TTGAATTCTCAAATCTTCACTTATTTCATAGCCTTAAAAAATCTGAATTCTTTTTAAATAGATTCGATATTCTACTGCTCTCTTTCATTTACGGATCTTCAATAATAAATTTGATTACTTTCAACACATAAAAAATTCTCTTTTTCAGGATCAGCTAGCTTGAACGCCCGAATGAATGGAATGATAGCAGTACGAACGTTAGTCTATTTCATCCTGACGTCTTTACTGAATGCCATTCTTGGTGTCGTCCTCGTTCTCCTCATTCACCCTGGAATCTCGGGGCTCCGAGAATCGATCGCACCCTCTACGCATGCCAGGGCTGTAAATATTCTGGACAGCCTTTTGGATCTTGGAAGGTATGTGGAAAACTAGGTTTGTTGCCTCTTTACCCCTACCAATTTGACCGAGATTCAAATTAGTACATCATTTCATGGTGTCGTTTCAAGTGTAAATTTATGCACGGATGCACGTACACGCACACGTACGTATGAACACGTATGTATGTATGTATATAAACATAATAAACATATATATTTCACAAATTACTTATTCATATAATGCATAATTTGTATAACAAATTATTTTATTTATTTATTTATTTATTTATTTATTTTTTTTTTTTTTTTTTTATGTGATAATTGTAATTTTAGCGATCGTTATTTTAAAGTTATTGAACGTTTTATCAAAGGGTTGAATACATTCGATAATAGTACATCTATGATTTATAAATGAGAACTCCATTTGTTACATACTCAAAAAGAAAAGCATTCAATTACGAAAACAATATCCAGGTGATTCTACACCGGGTTTCAATATAAATGACGCATTCGCAGATCGATATACCACGGAAATAATATCAGTGCGCGGATGCAATGTCTCGTAATAAATTAACAATGTACATCAACTAAATATCGCGGAAAGTAATTCGCATAGATAGAACTTTATGGAAATTGAAATATGATTAATAATGTTTACTTTGTTTAAAAGTATTCATGTAGATTTAATATTCAGCAATAAGTATTGCAACAATAAACATTTATAATATTGGTTATATTCATTTTTTCCTTTCTTTTTTACTTCATTTAAAGAGATTTAATTAAATTTAAAATTTGATACATATAAATAGCATATCCATAATGTCGTTGAAAACGTATGTATGTACAACACAAGCTTCTGAAGTGTAAATAATACTTCAGTGTTTCATGTGTAAGATAATTAGTGACTACAGGGCTCTCGTAAATATCAGCTTGGCATTTATCGAATATGGACACCTTTCTGTACTATGATAGAACAGACGAGTTTCCGCGAATTAAAGATACATGAAAAATTGTGTTTGATCGCACAATTTTTTCATCCGGAATCGCGAATCGACTGAGCATGGACGGTCAAAAATAGAAATTATCGACCGCTCTTGTGTTTTATTCACAGAAGCTTCAACGATGTTATTCCTGTGAAATTTTTATACGTGAAAGTAAGAAATAATAAGAATACAGATTATCCTTATTCGCCATTATGCTTGTTTACGTCATAGGATATAAGCATTTGAACGTAACACATGTGCTTTATTACTCTTGATAAAAGCAGTATAGCTTTCGTCGGTGTAATTGGCATCAAATTTCGGATTTATATACTGAGTATATAATTGGATAATTAATATTCTAAAAATGATTCCATGCGCATGAATATGCAGTATATTAAGGCTTCCCGTCGTTGTCAGGTCTGCTTAATCATGTCCCGCTATTAAATTTATAAGGTTCATGCATCTTGAATGATTATTTTTACTATATTAAAATTTTTTTCATAATACACATAATTCGTAAATTAAATCACAACTTCACTTTTAGATAATAAATACTCTTTCTAAAAATTAATGAACGCTTGACGGCATTTTTAATAAAATCGTCATTACGTGATTTCCTTATATCTTCGTGTCTTTGGTTAGCGATTTTTTCTACTTTCAGGAACATGTTTCCAGACAACCTTTTTCAAGCGGCCTTTCAACAGGTAGAGAACTTAAATATAGTCGATTGATCTGGTGTAACAGTACACTCTTTAATAATTAACGAGACAAAAGTGGCATGAAAAGAAATAATTAAACAATCTTGATTTACAGGCTCATACAGTGTACGTGCCGAAGAAACAGCCTCCTCAAAATCTTACTGACGGACCGACGGAAGTAACTGCAATTGCTGAGGAGGAATTTATAAGAGTTATCCAATATCGTAGTGGTACTAACACATTGGGTATCGTCTTTTTCTGCTTAGTCTTTGGCACATTCCTCGGTACACTAGGTGAAAGAAGTCAAGTCGTCATAGACTTCTTTAAAGCTGTTTTCGAAGTCATCATGAGAATGGTGTCAACTGTCATGTGGTGAGTTCCACGACACGAAGATTGTGACCAATGATAAAAGATTGATATTAAACAAACAATTTTCACACTACCGCCTTATTCGCTCATCCGTAGGATGACTCCAATTGGAATCACATCAGTAATCGCCGGTAAGATTCTGGGCGTGACGGATCTTGGACTTGTGATGTCTCAGCTAGCCTGGTTCATCATTACCATTGTAATTGGTGTGCTGTTCTACCAACTGGTGGTCATGCAGCTCATCTACTTGGCGGTCGTGAGAAAGAACCCGTTTAAGTTCTACGCCGGTCTCGCACAAGGCACCCTCACCGCCTTCGCCATGGCATCAACGTGAGTCGTCGACCTACAGTCCTATTCCCACCTTTGAACCCGTCTCGTCTGCCTCACAGGGCCTCGGACAGAGTAGTACTTTAAATCCTACCAAATCCTTGTTATTTCAGTTCATTTATAAAGTCAATTTTTTTTACTGGATATGTTTAAGTTAGAATTTTTGTGCGTGTTGACCCCATAAAATATAGCGAAAAGGCCAATCTCTAACTCAGAAACATTGCATAATACGAACAGACATATATCTAACAAAGATGATTGTTTCTATAAATTTATCGAATTTTCCATTATATTTTCCTATTTTGAGAGAAAAAACTTAAATTATTATTATTGTCATTAAGAAAGTTTAAAACTTATAAAATAAAGTCATCTTTATATCATCTTCATCGTACATATATCTATTATGCTACGTCAGTCATACGGTGCCAGATAATGAGAAGTATTTGGCACTGAGAACTTGAATTGAGTGTTACTAAGCTTCATTGAGCTGGAGAAAGGTCATACTTTTCACTATATCTCTATGAGTTCTAAAGAATACGCGCTTTTGTTTTCCTTCCTATTTTCATCTATACGCGATAATGTTTTGATTATTAACGTTCAATATTATTTAATGATGAGCACGGGTGCTCTGAGAAGAAATAAATGAGTATTATAAATTTGTCTCCCAAAATCGTGCAAATATTGATGAGACAGTATGTTTCAGCCAGCCATAAGAGGAGGCTTTGGGAGGCCGTGACGGTCCTATGTCCTGCCCATCCATTTTTCGGACTAAGTATTGACCAGCGTTGATTTCTTATTTATTTCAAGAGAAAACAACGCTGCGATAAACTGGCCGATCCTTTACGTTCCTTTCTATAATCAACCATATGCTCCCAGTCATTGCTCACGATGGGAGAGTTTGCCATCTCCCCCTGTGACAAATCAGAGGTATGCAGCTTCGGGTGGCACTTAGGATGTTGATTGGTTCCGGCCCCATTTCTCGATCGGTTTATTTCTGCAATACTCCTCGAGGCATAATATCAATTGCCACGTAATTGATGGAACGAATTTCGAATCTATTTTTGTCGATAATTTAAATTATCGAAACTATTTGCAGCACTGATCATCAGACGCGAGGCCGGGAGAACGTTGATGCTAATATGCAAAAAAAAAACTAATAAACGCTTCTCAGACCGAAAGTTGACTGACTCCGTGTCACCTGAACTGATTCCGGCGTGGAAGCCAAAATCCAATCCTGCTACACTTTCATTCATGTCCTTTATTACTGTGAATGATAATCGAACTTAATTTTTTCGAGAGAATCAATTATAATACTATTAAGTAGAAATAATTTTGCACAAGTTGCGATACATAACCGGGAAATTTCGTAGCAGAAAGGGAGAATGAAAGGAAGGCAGGATCAGGAAGTGGCTTTCACGTCAAAAATGCCGTTAATTAATATCGCTCAGTGTCTTGCATTATCGAACCGGGGAAATATCGTTTGGTCACGCTGATCAAAGTTCTAGATACTTGCAGGCATACGTACGCGTGACCGTTCAAGATCAAGAGGAGGTCCATGCACGAGCGGAGGCACTTATCTTTACCGTCATTATCATCTTTCTAATGTTTTATTATTATATTTAGATCGCGCGTATCAACGATCGCATTTTCCCGGTTCGTAACCGTAACACATATAAATTTTACAATTTAAACTAAAAACTTTTCCATTACTTTTATCCTGCTCCTTTAGAAAAATACTTGCCAGCTCTAATGCGCATTTATTAGTTTCGATCGATTATAAAGTGGACAGGGGACTTTCGAAAGATATGCACGAATCAATCAGCTCCCCTGTATTCTTCCTAGCACATAAATCTCCTTTTTCATCCACATCAATAATGATTTACATGAAATATCGACACTAATATCGAAAGTCTCAAAAAGTACCACGACAGACAAGAACAAGAACGACAACAAAAAGGGCTACATTATCTCAAATCATTTATTGTGTGTGGATTAACTTTTTCCAGAAAGCATAGCACTCTATACACTGTGTCTAGGGAGACATGTCTGCCGCGTGTCTCGCAGTGTGTCTGTGAACTGAACGCAGACTGTATGATATCAATCATGATGTATTAGAGCGCGCGCGGCACGCGGCCTTTTGCAGGTGGTCTGTTCACTGTCAATTGGGTGCTGGGTAAGTAACGATGGCCGCAAAACGATATATGCATTTTGTGTGTTTCAGGTTTCGCATGCGTGTGTGTACTTTATCTCTCACACACGCGTGCTTCATCTTATAGGATGACCAGGCAGTCAGGACATATACATGTCGTCGACGGGAGAATGCTAATCGTTTAATTCATGTTCATTATTCGCGAGTCAATTTTTCAGTCATTTATGTCCCAGGCTCGGTCATTCTGGCTGCTTCTTCATTCGCGTTCCTTCCATTCGTGGGCATCTTCAATGCTACTCTCGATCAAGTTTTCATTGTCCTTAGATGCGTCATACTCTTTCAATCATTCAATTACTTTCTATTAAATAAATTCCTGCAATTCCGCGTCCATACTTGTTCCACGTAACCTTAGTATGCACTTCGCCTTACGTGAATTCAGGCTAAACGGCATAACAATGCACGCCGAGACTCGATAATATCATTCCAATTCTGTTTGTTACAAACGGCTACAATACATTTTATGTTAATAATGATTATTTTAACGCTGTACAATGTATAAACTAAGTGTTATATGGCTAAGGCCAGAATGACCTACAACGGCAGCTGAGGCCATGGGCGAGCAGATAGACCAAAGCAGCTCGAATTATTATCGGTATTTTGTGTCCTAACAAGAGTTTGCGCAGGGCTGCCGCACTTCCGGTGACGTTTCGCTTGATGACCGAAAAACTCAGAGTGGACCCGAGGGTAACAAGATTCGTCTTGCCAATCGGTTGCAACATTAACATGGATGGAACAGCCATGTTTGTCGCCGTCGCCAGTATCTTCATTGCACAAATGAATGGGATTGCACTTGGATTCGGCGAAATTATAACGGTGGTGTAAGTTCTACTTTTTATTCATCTGAATCTTTTATAAAAAGTATAAATCAAATCCTTTTTGACTGAATCAATGAGCATCGCCGTCAATACTGAAAACTTTCATTGTAAAAAAAAATTATAAACCAATCAAAATTACGATGATGCATATATTCAAGAGAAGCATGTAAAATAATACTGATGCCTTTGTTTCTCTCGAAGTTCAAATATGGCTACAGTAAAGATGAAATGATTCGACGCTTTATAGGGTTTATAGTTAGGAAATGTTATTTTGCTTTAGAGTAACTTGGAAACGTATGCAAGTAAAACGTCGGGTAAACAGTTATTCTTTGATTTTTAAAATTGCAAATTGAATTCGTACAAAATAAAAATATCACTCAAAATAGTTAAACACAAAATAGCAGAATACGAGAACAGTCAAATTTTTCGTTCAACATTTCGACTTTATGATTCTCTAGGCTAACATCAACAGCAGCATCCGTTTCATCCGCTTCTGTACCCAGTGCAGCACTTGTGCTGTTGCTTGTAGTTCTTAGCACCATCGATGCTCCAGTGCAAGATGTTTCATTGCTGTTTGCAATTGATTGGTTTGTGTAAGTCCAATTTATTGTTTATGAACGTTGATCGTCATTTGGGATTACTCAAAATTATAACACGAAGTTTTTCTCTATTTCAATCACAGAGATCGCGTAAGAACTACAAACAATATGTTAGGCGACTGTTATGCGGCTGCTGTCGTCGAGCATTTATCGAAAAAAGAACTTATGGCCTTGGATGCCGCAGCATATCAAGTAACGTATTAAATTGCAGACAATATCAGACAATCAAATATATATATTAAGAATTTTTTCTTTTATTAATTGTATCATTTTAAAGCTAATTTATAAAAAATAAGAATTTGTTGAAACTATGAATAATTCAATAAAATGTTAAAGTTAAGGTATGAGTAATTAAGTTAAGGTATTTGAGGTAAGGTTAAGGTATTCAAGTTTAACTCAAAGAAAATTGATAGTTTTTTCCCTGATAAAAATGAAAACACTGTTCAGCTGATGAATTCATAATTGTAATACGTGCTTTTTTAAATTCCAGTCAGAGACCATTCTACCTACGACGATCGCAAATGGCTGTATTTCAGCCAACAGGGTACCAGACCCTGACACCGTCGTCGTGGAAATGCAAGATGAAACGCGGATACCCGGCATCGCCAAGTAAACAAACTTGTTGGTAGGGCTAGGCTCATGTTATCTAATTATTTATAACTGCGCATGTACTTACAATCAGTTTCGCGCTTCTTAGAAAGTTGATGCTCTAAAAGTAATTATGCATTATATTTTGAAAAGACATTTTAAATCATTACAAAGTATTGAATATTAAAATTTATTTACTGTATTTTCTATTCTAAATTCTGAATCTAGATACTTTTAAAGTAATATCGATACTTTTAACGAAAATTAATTCTAAAACAATTCACTTCTGGAACACAAGGTTTTTATTTTAAATTTGTATGAATTTTAGAATCCCATTAGTGCAATTTTATATTTTTACACCCTACGATATAAAATAGCCTATTTGCCTACATATGATGAGAAAAGTATTTAGAATGTCTTTGCTATGTAGCTTCTGTAGGTAACGTCCCTTGCTGTGAAAAATTTCTGTTATGCATAGAGAAATATAAAATCGATGCAGATTCGCTACGCTTGCTTGACAAACTTTGTCCGAGATCATTTTGCCTCACTAGTAAGAAACTATTGATAGTGAAACAAATTACCATTAACTGAAAATTAAATTAATAAAGTGTAAAATTATTATTTCATATATATGTTTATTTTAAAAGAAAAATGTGAATTAAAAAAATAACACGTTTACAGTTTTGACTACTGATTTTTAAGGTACAAAATTAAATTTTTCATATTTTCTATTCATACTTCGTATTCAAATTTTTAGACTTATTGGTTTTTTTGGGGAACAGCCTGTTTCACCTTTATAATCCGAAGTGGGTATATTGATGTTAGAAAACAACAATGAGCGCACGAGCGTCGGGAATCTGCCGCTCTGTATATGCTCTCATTTCAAAATTATTTATAATATAAGCATTAGTATAGATTTATTGCTTTTTAGATTTTGTTGGCTTTATGCATTGTTCAAATATATTAGCAATTGTTACTTGATTTGCAATGTATTCATTCATTATTTCTTTAATTTTCAGTATCAGTGTAGAAGGTGGACATCGCAAGGTGACCGAAGACACCGTCTGATTAATGTGTAATGGCAGTTGGATTATTCTAATAACAGATCAATCTAACTAGTAGCCATTGGAAGGTTTATATTGCGAAGCATTCAATGTGTATTTCAGAAAAAAAGGACAACAATAACCGAAAGATTTATCAGTACTCAAGGGCGCAATACGAATTTCATCATTCGCGGCAATACGATGATACATCTTTTTCGCGAATGTGTCTTTCGTGGACTTTTCATGCCGAGCGCATAAAATGCAGTCAAACCTGCATTCTTAATATCATAAAGTTCAAAGATATCAGACCCTGACATCCATCATCGTATGGAATCGTATCATCTTTTACTAAGCGTCTCCGTGTCAATTTAAGAAAAAAACTGTCCTGAGCACTGCTCAGGATTCCTGCGAATGTGAAAGAATATCACTTGACTATTACGCCTTCATCAATAAAATCCCGAAACAGTGTTTGGTACTAAAAATCCAAGAACCCGCAAGATCTCGGATTTCGGCAAAAGATGCGACGCGAAATGTGAAATATGCGAAAGATAACTGTGGCAGCAATAAGACTTGATTTCTTCTGCGATCGAAGTATTTTAGTAAGGCGAATGATCGAGAATAATGGTACGGGGATTGAAGTCAATTGTCACGCGATATTATTCAGTACCAATTTCTTGTGAAAGCCTAATGAAAAGCGAACAATTCGTTAGCCCCCGTTCTGTGGAAATTCTTTCTTCGTTTTCCCCTTTAGTCAATATCAGTGCCCCACGATTAAACCGATTTAATTACAGTATACATGTTCGCGATGTACGTTCGTAATATAAGCTTTAAATTTTATAGTTATGTGTGATTGAACGCTCCCCCGCATTAGAGGCAGCGTCGAATTATGGTGCCTTATTTCGAAGTACCAAGTTTCAGGTATGATGAAAGTATACTTCGAAGCGTTAAATATGAGTACGATAGTTCATCCAGTGCTCGAGGTCGATATTCGACTTACTAGATTATATGCCAGAACGACTTGCGCATACTAACCGAGCGATAGAAATGCAATATCAACCGAATGCCAAGATGACAGAAAAGAGACGAAAGTAATTTGAAGCTTCACTGTACTCCCAACCGTTAATTGCGAGAAATCAAAAGAGAATGAAAAGTAGGCTGCAAGAATCCCTGTACACGAAAGGTGCGTGCTTAATCGTTCGTATTACATCAACAACGTTGCTGCGCCTCAATGTTTAGTTGGTAGGACTGACTCAGTCGTTGTCTACGCCGTAAAATATCAGTATATCATTGTAGCGACATTACGGACAAAACGGTGATGTCTGATGGAACAATTCATCGTTAAGACTCGCGAATGCTCTTTTCCCTACTTCTCTTGCTGAAAATGCGAAGAAATTTGGGAAACTAGTGCCATAATGAAATCAAACAACAAGATGCGATATGTATTGAATGCAATTCGGAAACATTGGGCAAAGGAAACTCAGCTGGTAGAGCTACTTCGACGAATGAAGTAAAATTGTCGAAAGGATATGATGCAATTTATAAAGCGAGAATATGAGATTGAGATAGAGAGAGAGAAAGAGATACTGAGGGAGAGAGGGAGAGAGGGACAGAGGGAGAGAGAGAGAGCAAACAGGATAAAGAAAGGGAGAGAAAATGAATGAAAGAGAAAGAAATAAAATGAGAAAATGACGGTTGTTATTTATGTCCTGGTGCACCTTTTACAACAGCACGATAGGTTTAATACATAATTTGTCAGTGTTCCAGACAGTAGATCTTAGAAAAATATCTATTTTATAGGACAAACGTCGCGCTATAGGGTTCCATATATATGTAAATTGATCGGAAGCAAATGATACGACGCTAATCGAGCGTTGTTGTAGATAGAGACTCTGCGTCAGTTTCAATGAGACGTGTTTATCGAGCTTATCTCGACGATAATTGGATGATGTTACGTCTGAAATTTGTTACTGGGGATCCTTGGCTAATCATGTTGAATTACGCATTCCGACAATTTTTGCGACAAATAACTCGCACGGGTGTACCATTCGCGTGTGTTCATTTACCCGAAGCACGCGAAGAATTTAAATTAATAATGCTGCATATATGAATATTATGGTAGAAAATCATTTCGTGTAAGTTCGAGCGTTATGTGTAGCGCGACAATATCTGTTCATTTTCAGGAGATGTGTTTAATCTTCGAGGCAATGTGAACATCCTTAGCGAATATTCGTAATTGTCAAATAGAAATTTGACATAAAAAAAACACTTGTTTTTTGGAAGACAAAAACTCCAGGAAGTGATATTGGACCTTAAATAATTACTTTGTTCTAACGTAGAAGTTGTAATTTTAGTGATAAACCCTCATCGAAAGCTTTTGCTTCGGAAATAAATTTTTTGTACTAAATATACGTTATACAAATTAGGAGTAAGTAAATAAGATATTATATAATTCGCCATTAATAGATTTTAGAAATATTAAATTGAAATTTAAAATATATCGATTTATTTTTATATTTTTCATAAACTTTAAGTTATTTCTTATTACTAGACTTTTCTAAATTCGATTCGTAAAATTAGTACCATTATGTAAGTTCTTTATTCTCGACGAATTTAGGCAAAAGCTCTCGATTTAGTCCATGCTCCTTCATAGGAGCTAACCACTGTATTGTTTGCAGAAATGATTTCTACTTTTCAACAATTTACCGCCGAGATCAGATCGAACATTTTCTTTTGTATGATGAAATTTGGGTGAACTGCATTTTGGGTGCTAGAGCCTGTGCTCCACGATTTGATAGAATCGTTACACACACCTGTACATATTGGTCGTTGTCGACTTTCAATGGTAACGATCTGTTGCGTCTCGGACTACTGAAATAACGTCTGTTACGTGTCATTGTACCTAAGACTCATCGTGTTGTATAACAATATGCAGGTTTATACGTGAAACGTGTTTTTATTACCCTGATCAC
>JAPYZR010005348.1:0-15922 GCA_030522945.1 Trichopria nigra
GGCTATTTGAGGAGGCAAAATATGATTTTCCAGATCGCTATAGTAATATCCTGGTGGCAGATTTTTAGTAATTATGTTTGAAAGGTCACGAAATAAAGGGGTTTTGATAGTCATAGGAACGTCAACATTTAAAATAATGAAAGTAAGATGAATGGGTAAAATAAGGAAGAGGGGGTGGGTCTTCTGTACACTGCTTACACTTATGTATTTCCCAGATTCACGCGTATTCTCATACGAAAGCGCACTAAACATTATGGGCGAGTTGTCGATAAAACATTTACTTCTATGCATAATCGTGCATCCGGGTGATAAGCTTCTGCTATATTAAATGTGCGAAGCACTGCTTTAACATAATTCAGGAACATCGTTGGATATATACATTGCCAAAATGAATTTTATGTTATTTCTATCAGTTACAATATTTCAACAAATTCTTTGCAGGGTACGTATTTTTATATACCTTGAAAAAATTCCGACACATTCGGAAAGAAAATTCATTTTTATTTCAGGAATTAGAATTAAGTCCCAAAGAGAATTCGAATTTTTCATTTACAGAGCCAGGTATGTTATATATGTATATAGAGTTATTATATTATCGTATGAATAAAATATGGTACACTTATATAATTGCAATTGTTGATAAAGAAGTAAGAACAACTACTAAAAAATAGTAATGACAAGAGTATAATTGAGAGAATGTCAAGACATACACGCGTAGAACGTTGATGTTAAGTATACTAAAATCATAGTTCATTGATGTATGTATACCCTCGCTCCTTTTCACGATTTTCCAAATTATTAAAAAAAAAAAAAATGCAGCTTTATGAATACGCAATGAGCGGCAAGAACCAGGTTAGTAATGACGAATTATATTCTTTTTCATAGTAATAATTTCTTAGTTGTAAATGCGCAACATATTGTCAAGTAAGAAAATGCATCGTCTAACCTGACAGGGTCCAATTTCTCGAATCGACGCGGTCATCGGATATCAAGAAGAGACACCTATACCCAAATATTCGAAGAGCCGTTTAGTGAATATTATTATCCAGACCATCACACATTTATGGGAAGTAACGTCGATATATATTTATCTTACGCAGAAGAAGATCTGATAAAGTACAGAAAATTAGACAGCGAAAGTGTACGTATATCTATTCATATTGATCAAAATTAATGTCACCGAGAGAATGTAATTGAAACTATTCTTTCTGGATCATAGTTGCTTGAAAATTTACTCAACCCCTCGAGAGATGATGGCAAGTACACTTTAATTTGCAAACCTACGCAGAGATGTTTAAAATGATTAAAAACAATAATTTACCATTACTTCTTTATACAAGATCGTGATGCAAGTTCAAATGCGAATCTGGTAACAGAAGCACCACCAATACAGGATGAACATTCCGCACCTGAATTCGTTTATCCGAGACTAACAATTATTGCAGACTACAGTTTTTATTGGTAAGTCGTAATATCTTAAATCATGATTGATGAAAGGTTTCGTATTCAACATACTAGTAAGAATAATTCACTATATTCCGCAGTGAATTTAAAAAGAATGTTACAGAAGTAGTGAAATATATAGCCTCGTTCTGGACGGGCGTCGATCTAATCTACAGGCAAGTGAAAGAACCAAAAATTAGACTGAATATTGCACGAATTATTATCGCACAGGTCAGTATCACATGCATGTGTAACAAGATTAATTAAAAGATATATTTTCTATAATTTGTTCGTATTACGTATACAATATTTGATGCGCCGAACAATATCAATGTATATTTTCTAATATACATATAATTTTATAATCAGAGTTTAGGAAATAATATTAAAGCACATATACATGTTGATTATTTAAATTATACTATTTCAGATGTTCGGAAAATATATTGCTAATACATCTACATTAACAAAAAACAAAACAATTTGTAAAACTGAATAATTTTTTAATATTTGTATTATATTTTCCATTATCAATTAATATTATAAGATGGTGACACTTAACGCCGCTTATATGATAAATTATCGAACATACATTTGACGAAAAGTTTGAAATAAAAAATATTATACATTGCTAAAACCATTTCATTTAACAGGCCTTGGGGTCTTTTTTCAAACATTTTAGAGTAAGGCGGCAACACCATATATCAAAAGTAATCTTGGAATTACTACCAATGCTGAGAAAACATTAGACGCTATGGATGACCTTTTGAGAGATCGAGAAGTGTTTGACTTTCATACTATTCGTATTTTAATGAGCAGGTAAATATATTGTTATATCAAGCGATCCTGACATAGAGCATTTCATGATAGTCCCACTTCAAAAGTATCCCTGGAAAACGTGTACGTTTCATCAGTCCATTTTTTTTTATTTTCCCTAGTTTATGAAAAATAATTCAAGTCCGAACAAGTGAAAGTACGATAGTACCATACTGACAGCATCCTTCGTTTAATTCTCTTGTAAAATGAATTATATATTACAAATTTATTAATTTCACCTCACAGAAAATTATTAAATCCACTGGCCATAATACTTACGATAGTAGCAGCGAGATTATTGGGAAAGCCTTCACAAAAAATTATGTTCTTAGCCTGAATGATATTGTTTCTGTTTGCCCAACTAATCATCGTCCAATTAATGATGCTCTAAACATAATCCTACTTTTTTGATGGGATACGACTTGACCTATTAAACTCCCCTCAATATCCTACTGGTTTTACTCTCCATTAAATACCTTGTCTCCGCCGTTTGTGGAACTGTATTCTACCAAGCGAAGAGCAGTCTAACTTTGAAGTTATGAGAGCTTACTCCAGGCGTACTTGTTTAATTGTTTTATATCAATACTATGATTGTAATTCCCTAGTAGAAAATAACACTAGTGTCTGTCCAATTTTTCTGGCCTATATGTTAAACCTAATGGAGTCTAGAAAACATGGTCATAAACGTGTCCTATTTTCTACCATTCTGAATTTAGTTTCTATCATTTTATATATATGGGGAATTCCACCTCGAAGAGAGACCCATTGCAGACAAAATTGGTTTAGACGACAATAATTCTAATATGGCTTAAAATTTAGATAATTATATCTACTTTAAAACCCAAAGTGCATGGCAAAGTAAATATTCAAGATGCCTGATTCAATATGTGCGGATAAAGTGTAGAAGAATGCCTGAATTCCCTTCAATTCACTTGAAACTTGTTCTTCGGGTGTACTTAAGGTCGCTGAATAAGAATCTGATATCAAATTGTTAGTATTAAAAATGGCGGAAACAATATGGCGAATGATTCTTAAAAATCATGCCGTATTTTAATGAAACTTGTCACGAAGGAGATTTTAGGGTTGATAAACACTAATCTGAATACATCTGAGTTACATAATTAAAAACATAGAATTCAGTATGGCCACGAATGTATACAAAATTACTGAAGTTAGCTTGAAACTCAATTTTCAACTAAATCAATTTTGTTGGTAGAGAGTCTCTCGTTAAGGTGGAATGACCCATATATAATAATAAGTTGCCACGACATGTATCTAAATATTTTGAAAAACTTTAATAGCCGAAATTTTGAGTTTTAAACTTACGATCACATGCGTCAACGTATTACAATTTTTTTCCATTTCAGGAGATTGCAGTGGGGCACAGAAGGTGAGTATCGAGAACATTTAAAATGAAATATTAATTAAATATTATTAAATTTAATATTAACATAAATTGCGTTAAATAAATTACAGGTTTGTCCGTTACTGAAAGAATTTGCAGCCTCATTGATCCAAACGTAATCATTCACGATTCCGGGTATTATAGCGGATTGACGACTGCTGCTCATGAATTAGCTCACGCGTAAGACATTTTTGAAAGCAGTTTTGGAAAAGTGAAGGTGTATCGAATTTAGGCCTACTTAGCTGGCATAAATCTGAACTATTTTCACGTTTAACGATCGCTGTCGGAGGCTTTATATCCGACCTTCAATACAACATGCACAATTGACTTGATAAAAACTCTCATTCAGTCGGTAGTTGTCAAACATAATTATAGACATACCTAAAGTCATAATAAATTTCAGCACTGCCTTACAGCGATTAGGATGATAATGTCAATTCCTAACCTAAACTAATAAAAATAATGAAAAACTACATGTATTTTCTAGTCAAAATATATATTAGGGAATTTTACGCGTTTTTTATGAATGTATGACAAATTCGCGAGAATGAAAATGCGAATTATAAAAGTGTAATTTCAAGTTTATTCTTGCCAATTGTCGCACGATTCTGAACCTATTTCGCTGAAAATTAACGTATAATCATAAAGAAACCCCCTAAAATATATTTGGACTGCAAATATATTCATAGTTTCCATTTGAATTAAATATTGTAGGTTAGGCATTTATACGTCGATCGAACCGCTTCGGGGATCTAAAGTAGAACGGTTACCGATCTAAAATCGCAAAAAGAAAAATGTAACTTAGTAAAAGTATTGAAACGATTTGTAAGAATATTGATTGGGTGATTCTAAGTAACATACACAATAAAAAAAAATTTTTTTAAATTTATTTTTGTTACAGATAAGGGAAAATAATTTATTTCAGATAGTCCTCATTTAATTGTTAACTAATGTCACTACATTTTTTTTGTTTTTGAGGATTGTATATATGTAACTATCAAATATTTGCCAATATAAATGGCAAATTTGGACAGTGTTACGTATGTACTAATTAAAAATTTAATAAATGACAATTAACATTTATATATTAAATATGTGTATATAATCGTCGCATTCAGTGCTCTAGTAAAATATTCTGAATTCCACATTTCAGAATGGGAGCAGTGCCTCATGATGATGAGGATGGATTCCTTATGGCTCCATTTGACCCATCCATTTCCTGTGGCGCTCAACGCATTAGGTTTTCACCCAAGTCCATAAATCAGTTCAAAATCTATTTAAGGTAAACACTTGCCAATAACCCTGGTATAAATTGCCCTTGATTGCCTTTGATTTTCCATACAAGGCCCCACTTGGCCTTAGATTTAGCATTACATTCCCTACAAGGCCTTGTCGATATGTAACGCTTCAAAATCCATGTCTACCAGTAATCATTATTATTAATTATTATAAAATGGTCACTATTTTAAAAAAGTACATTAAATTGTCATATTTATCGGTTGGCAGATATCAAAATTAGTACAATTTTTTAAACTTATTTACTTTTAAACTTGTTAATCCACTATAAATTAAAATTATAAAGGACAAAACGAGCAGCCTCGGCTTTATATAATTATACATAATTCTAAACTCTTGGCCGTTTTTCAGTACATCACGTCGAGGGCATTGTTTTCATGATCCACCACAAATTGGGAAGCCAATTAAAATTGATCTTCCGGGACGTACGTTCACATACGAACGACAATGCCAAAAGGTTTTCGGGCGTTCCTCCAAACCTGATTTGACTAAGGCAAGCAGTATTCATTTATTTTTCTTTGAGTTTTAGCAAATAATACGTCTATAAGCATTACAAAAATTTTATTATTCATTTAGTCTGGTGATATGAGGTGTGGAATATTGTCGTGTACCGGCAAGACGGTCAAAGCATGCAGAATGTTAGGAAGGGGTTGTAATATGCCTCTCGATGGAATGATTTGTAAGGAGGGCGATGTTCCAAATGTAATTATTATTTATTTATATTTAATTACTATAGATCTGTATCATAATTAACTCCTCAAGGAATGATTTAGAAACATTATTATTTAAAAAATTTAAGGCCTCTTATTTGATATTACATTATTATTCTGAATATGTTACAGATTTGTCTAAGAGGAAAGTGTGTCGATTTACCAAAGGAACTTCACGACGATTATATTAGCTAAAATTTAGCTTCAGAGCTGGAATTATCATTTAACTGTGGATGTATTTATAATTTCAGTAACTAATCAAATAATAAATAAATATTATATTCAATTAATGCAATTATATTCTTGGATCGAATTTACTCATGCTTAACTTATTAACACCATACGTAACACCATGTGGTAACATATGTGGTGTTGGAACATTCAATTGTTAGATTGCGTTGGCCGTAGTATCCACTGAAGAACTCTGTTGGGGACAGCTCCTTAGGTTGCGACCCTTTGAACCGCAGCTAATGCTTTATCCTCTTTCTCACCTTGGTTATGTATATTCTAATGACGAGTGGCCATTGAATCTCGGCAATTGAAACATGTGACATTTCCTATTCGAATAGGATTTCCCATTTAAGTTTTCGACACTCCTATCGAATTTGGCGCATTTAATTACTTTGAATTCGAACTGAACTCCTTGCTCGGTGGTTTTCAGGGTCGTTCAATTGAATTTAGTACGAAAAATGCAAAATCTTGATTTGGGGGCGGGTGGAAGGGGGTAAAGTCGTTAATAAGAACTAAGTTTTCAGACTATCTGGTTTTGAATTAAATTTCGAAAATGTATAGGACTCTGAAAAGGGGGAAACGTTCAGACTACGTCAATTCTTCAATTACGTACATCCAATTTAAATAGGACTCCGGGCTGTTGATTTTTATTGTAGTATCAAAATTAAGTGATTTTCTAACCCAAGGGCGGAGCCTCTTGGTCTGGTTTGCGGACGACGTTTCAATTGAATTGAGTGAAAATAAGGAGTACATGCTAGGATTTAGGATTATAATGATAGAAATTAAAAATTGCAATTACATTTTGTGTTGTACAGATCAACCTCAAATCTTTGTTCGATTTAAGGTTATAATCGTAATATAACTAAATAGAATATAACTAAATAGAATAGCACTCAACAATTATGACAAATCATTAATTTATTTGAACAAAATAACCCAAGTTTTTTATTTTCAGTGTGTATACTAATCAAACACTGTTCGGTTGCAGCAACTAATATTATTTTATTTAAACCAAACCTACATTTAGTTACTACAACTCTAGTCCGGTCAGGTCAATACTAACCAGTCAGTTCGGTTGAAAGAACTAGAATTGCAATAACCTAAACTTTTTTGCGCGTGCTAATGTGCTTAAAGAGTTATTATTCGATCGAGAGCTTCGAATGTAATTTATGAGCACAAATACTATATACAAATGCATGATTTACATAAGCATATTAAAACCGTGAGTGCATTACAGCACACTTGCATATCCGAGTAAACGAAAAATTATAGAAAATTATTCACAAGCTAAAAAAAAGGATTGAGAACAATGAGGAGTCATTAAGAAATATTCACGTTCAAAAATAAATGATCGCTTCTTAATAATTCCCCATTGTTCTCAATGCTATTTTCTAACGTGTAACAGTTTTTATTTTACTTTGACATACACACACAAAGAGACAAAGCAATATTACAGAGAAATTAAATGATCACTCGTGGAATATTTATGATGTTAATTCGCTATCATTTTAATCATATAGGAGTAATGCCGATGATGGAATTATGATTTTTTTTAAAATTTGATAGACTTCTACATATAGTGGTATAAAAATTATCCACTTAAAAATTTAGAGCGCCAGGGTACTTACGAGAAACCTTATCACAAATATAAAGCTAGCAAAAATTATTGTTGTCTTCTTTTCCTTCTAAGCTAAATTAAAAAAATTTTGAAAAGTACCTATTCATGCAATACATTTTAATTTATATTCTATACTTGACAAAAAAAAATAATTGTTGCAATTTAGTTTAAAAACTATTAATTGTAAAAGAAAGTTTTGCAATTTCGGTTATCAGCTGTGGTATTTTCAGCATGGTGTCTGACTTTCGCACACACGTCCATTTAATATCGACCTGCAGCGACGAGGAAGTAAATAGAGATCATAATCTCATCTAGACTATGGGAATCGGTTGGCTGCAACTCGAGATTCTGCGTGAAATAAACAAAGATATCGTTTGATAAGTCGGCTAGATCAGTCTAGATATAAATGTTTATTACGGAATTTGCCAAGGAGTCTATTAAGAAAGATACACTTCATATTATACACGAATAAGCGAGAGCACTCTTCGACGAATTTTCCGAAGATATAGAGAGAGAGGGGAACATCTAAAGGTAAAGAAAGTCACGGTTCGAACGTCAATCTGTAAATGCGCGTAGCATCGATACGCTCGAAAGAGCTATCATATCGAAATTAGACATTGAAGTTCAATTTTTTATCAGGAAACGCTGAAATACAGTTCTACATCTTGCAGGCAATTCTAGATAGGTGTATGTATATTGCTTGCAGCAAATTAAATCTACAATGGCGCTTTTCCTCTAAAATATTCCTATATATATTATTAGACAGTTTCTTTATATTTATCATTCGCGAAATTTATACATTATTTACATAATAATAAATTTAATATAATAATTTATTATACAAATAAATAAATGTCTGGGTATATATTTATATATATACAGACATAAAACTTTATTAAAAAATAATTTTTAAAAAATGCCAAACAATTTTGAAGGACTACAATTACGACTTGTAGTGGCCACTCTATCCTTATCTATTTCGATTGATTTACTGCATTTTCGCTTTGATTGCTTTCACTTATATATTTCCTTGAGTTAGGAAATTTATAATTGTAGTTCTCGACATGATACGGCTACTACTGTTATTTTCCACGTCATTCCCGATATAGGCTGCATTGAAAAAATCGTCTGCGAAATTTCCAACCACTTATACGCTTCTTATGATAAAAAATATCGATTTTAATTAAATACTCTTACATATAAAGATAATAATTTTATGTTGTCCAGAAAGAAATACAAATCCAAATAAAATGTTCGTGATAAACCCCTATACTATCACTGATAAAAAAATGTCCGAAACAACTTTGTTTACGTCAAGTTTAACGGTGAGGTAGAACTATACTTTAAAGTACTAAACAGTTATAAAACCTATAACGGCAATATCAACTTTGAGTTTTTGAATATTGCTAAAAGAACTGTAAGTCATTATGTAGAATTATCGTCAGATTCGTGCGTCGAATACATGCTTACGGAGTCAGATGTCGAGTACAAGCGAATTTTGGTCAAAGTTTACGAAGTTCAGTTGGGTGAAAGATAACTGTATACGTATAACTCCTGTTCGTTTCGTACTAAATTTCATTTTTTAATTTATGAGTTCGCACTGATTTAAAATGTGCCTCTCTCTCTCTCTCCACAAGTGTTAATTTTTTTTTTTTTTAATATCTCAGTTACAAAGTGAAGGTATTTAAAAATATTGGTAATCTGTGGTTCCTTGAATTTTAATTTATTTATGACATTATAATTATACCTTTTATGGTTATAATCAAATTTTTTATATATTAATATGAAATTATACGTATAAACAATTTTTATTTTTCCCGGGAATATTTCATCAATAAATAATACAATTTATCCTTATAAGAATTATTTTTTGTATCATTACTGCATCATAATGACATTATTTCTTTTCAAAATTGACATGTTTTTCAATTTTGTACTGTAGGGGCTTATCAGCCCTTCGGTATTCGGCAATGCCTTCGAGCAGGTCGAAGTAAAAAATATTGTTAAGATTTTTCATTCAGTATGTTTTTTTTTTTTTTTATTTTTTGCTACTTTCATTAATATATTTACGATTCTTATAATATTGTATAGTTTCACCTGTTTAGCTGTTGTTAATATCTTCATTTTATCTTCCCTTTGTCAAATTGTGTCTATAATTGCAACAAATTACGATTTCATTTCTGTTGACAAAATGTTTTTATTTTTTATGTTACAAGTGAAAACAAAAATTACTACATTTAATAGTAAAAGTTATAATTTATATTATAATAATAATACCATTTTTTTTCCAAAAATAGAATGATAAATAAGTATGTCCTTAAAATTCCATCTTTTTTCTCCGTGTATATGAAGTTTTGTGTATTTCATTACTTTTTTTGTAATGTCTACATATTCTATTATGATTATGGAAAGATACTATTGTGAAGTGTCCGAATGCATTACCTATGCCAATATAATAGTAATTTAAACAAGTTTAAATATCATTACTGAACTATTAAGATAGTAGTAACGAATGGTCAACTTGAGTACTATTGGTTCACATAGTAAATTCGGATATAACTATTGGAAGATAGTAAATTTAGTTTTCAATATAGTATATCTTTCCGTATGTGGGCTGTTCATTCTCGAAAAGAAATAATATCGATACTTCGTTGTAGCATTGAAATACGAAAATAAAACGAAAGACATTTTCATTGTATTGTTTATCAAATCAAAGACCAAATATATTTTTTATATTCATATTTTTGTGCAAATGAAAAGTACTAAATATAAAGAAATAATGCGGATTGTTATCAACGATTGTCATTTCGTAAATGGCACGATTATATGGCCCGGTATGGCCATGCTTTGTTGTATATGTTTGTACTTATTACTAATTATACTCTGCGAAAGACCGGAACGTGGGCAAGATTGGCTCCTTCCTAATCTCGCTGAACATCAGCTTGTTCCGTCATTACGAAAATTTCAACAGAGTCGCTTTCACAAATGGACAAATCGTATACTCGATTCGTGCGATCGTTTAGGAAGATCAGATTCTGCTACGATTCAAAGCCTGGATTTATGATTGATTGAAATGCTCAGAAAAATATGGAAAATATTATTTATAGCTTAAATATAATTTTCGTTATTATTTCTTGATGCTTATGACTTCATGAATGTGCATTAAAAACAATGACAGACAAAATAAAAATACGATACAAATTATAAACTATCGACGAAATAAATATGCATAAGAATAATTAACAAAATGTATATAATTGATAGAAAAAGCTCTCAAGTCAAAATAAAATGGATAAATATGAATTATGTCCAAGGGAAATAATATATTTTCTGAAAAGAAGTGGGTATATACAAGAAAGGATAAATTTAATTGTGAAATCAAGTACTGTAGTACTACTATAACCAATCATAATTTGGAAAACCTTGGAAAGGAAATTTAAAGAATTCACGATAAATATTGTAAAAATTGACAAGATATTAAGAACTTGTTCTGTAAAAAAAATAGGTTATAAATTACATAAAAGTTGATAAAATTCTATAATATTTACAAAGTAAAACCAATAAAGTTATCGAAATTTATTAAAAATTGATAACGCAGCGAACAAACCTTAAAAAAATTAATTTTATAAGTAATTAATGAAAGGTAACTCTATAGTTCAAAAATCAGTCATGAAGGAATCAATGTTATATATTCCAAAAGTCAAAATAAAAAAACTTGGATAATGCAAGACAAGTTATATTAACAAAGGTCGGAAAAAACAGAAATACGAGATAAAGTTTGGTGAAATTAGAAAAAAAAAACGATGAAGTGACCGAGAAAAGTTGGAAAAACGTTGTATAAGCCAGCTGAAAACGGATAGATGCTGATAACAATCGAATCAAAAGTAAAATTAAGAAAGATTGATGTCATGAATGGTTGTTAAATCGATCAAGCTATTTTAAAATCATTTGCTGCGTGACAGCCGACAGACTGCGACACACTTCCGGGGAGAGTGAGTGGATCTGTCACTTTATTTCAGTTTAATAATGACTGGGAACAATTACTATGAGAGATAAATTGAAATTGATAAAATTACAAAAAATAAAATAAAATTGATAAATATTGTCAAACATTGACAAAAATTGGGATAAAATTCTTATGAAAGCTCAGAAAATTATAAAATTAAAAAAAAATATTGAGATTTGTATTTATTTATAATACTGAAAATTACGATTGCATGATTATATATTTTAAATGCAATAAATAATACGATTTGCGAACGAATCAACAAAAATTATTAATTGAAAATGTTTTCATATTAAACTAATTATGTACAAAGTACACTACTGCCGGAAAAATTATAGTAATTATTGATTTTCATAACGTGTGGAAAAGTCAAAAGCAAACATTTTGATTCATATAACAAGTAATATATACTAAAACTTTAACGAATGTTTACGTATTGTCGTCGTTGCGGACAAATAAAAAAGTACATCTATAAAGGTATTAATAAAAATGTGTGCATTACATGCGTTCTGGTTTAAAACAAAAATATAAGTATTGAAATGTTTTCCTAATATATTCGCATCGAATATAATGATATAAGTTAAAACGTGTTCAATATTACATAATAAGTATATGTATGTATACGCCTGGCAATTTCCCTGTCATTACATTATTGAAATTGAGGAAAGTGTAACTGCATATGTAACTATATGTATAAACTCGTTCATTTGCATAATTCAACATACTACACTTTATATCAAATGATTAAATGAATAATATCTTTGCACTTATTCCTCGCGAAATGTAGTAATTTATCTTGCTTTATTTAAAATTACTTTCGGTGCGTGGACATGCAAGATGATGCTGTCGAGTTGAGGTACGACTAAAAACTATATATATACAAACGCAAATGAATAGCCAATGAAATTGACTATTTGAGAATATATATATACACTATAGAAAAAGTCCCTGGGGCATTGAAATGAAATAGAAAGCAATTAAGAAACCGATAAAATGCATTAGAAGTCTATAACGGTCCAATTATAAACGTGGAATATGAAGCAAATAATGTATCTTTATCCAGGCAGATCAGAATATACGTATATCGAATTGTTCACGATAATAAATATTGACAATCTTTTTAAGTTATATTCTTATAAGATTATTGTTTGGATCAAACGCACAAAGTTTACGTTATTTTATAAAAGAGAAAAGACGTACAACAAAATTATATATTACACGTATGAAAAAGAAAGTTTAAACATTTTTCAAAAACCATTTCCGACGTAAAAATGATCCCTCTTTCAGATTCCGAAGTCCAAATTTGGTTATTGTTCACTTAAAAAAAGTTACGGCATATTTTATGAAAGAAAACATTTTTAATCACCATTATCACATGAAAACCGAGTGCAATTTGCGACGATACCCAAAATGTCGCGTCCTCGAATCGCCATTTTTAATTTTGAAAAACCGACACCAGATTCGTATTCAGCACCCCTAAGAATGTCTCTTATCAATATTACTCTAATATAATTTTGTTAATTTTTCGTATATGTATATTTATTTCATCGACAGTTTATATATTTGTTTCATTCTTTCATTTAATCTAGATTTTGCGATTCGATATAAGATTTAAAGCATACAGGAGAACCTTTTGAAGTCGTGGAGTTGTACCTCGAAATACGCGATGCCAAACTTTTGTTTACGGTGTATCAATGGCGTATGAAAAATGAACACCGTAAAAAAATGATAAATTTCCACTAGAATGTTGGCTTCAAAAAATAAATTCAATTAAAAATTAAAATATAACTATATAAGATTAGTTAAACAACAATAATATCAGTATATTGGATTTGCGTGTAATTAAAACAAAGACAACATAAGAGTTCGTGCCTACATTATGGAATCAATCTTGCAGAAATAGGGCAACATTCAAGTTGTAAATAAAATATTTTTAAATACAACGTAACATCAGAACGATTGAAATATTTGAAGATAAATCGTAGAAAAAAAAGGTGAAGTGGTTCATTAAAAATTATGAACTATGTCCAAATTGTAAGAAAGTATACTTGATTGAACTAATGGACTTTTAGAAATCACCATCAGATTGTGTAGATCGGTGTTGTGTCAAAATAATCCTTCTTACAGTTTAGGTTCATTACATGTACACTATATATTTAAAGGCTTCCTGTAACAGATTTAAAATCACAAAAAAATTAAAAAAATTAATCAATTCTAAACATGTCCAAGACAGGCGTTAATTTATAAATCCTAACATCTTTTTCTATATGTATAGTAACGAAGAAAAAATGATTATATTTCTATGTTTCATATAGGACTACATCGGAAAGATTAAATATAGTTGTGACAATGACCAATAATGAAACGCATACAGATGAGTCTCGCTGTCATCAAGATGTATAAATACGCGGATAACATATAATGAGGAAAAGAAGGAGCAAGTGACATCTCCTATAGGAAAAACCGTGTTCGAAAGATAAATGACGTGAGGGGGGGTAATACGCAATCAACCCCCTTTCCCCTCCCTTCGAAAAAAAAAAACAATAGTAAACCTGGAGTAACTTACGTGCAAATGGATATAATAATCGACCTCGGCGGTCATCGCCACTTGGAGGCGAGTAATTCTGTTCATTCAACGGTGCTCACCTTCACTGTCCAGTACTTAACACACACACATACACATACTGCTACGAACAGCGGTTTCCCTCCGCTAGCTGCGGTGGCCAGTCATTCACCGGAATTACGCCGAGAAAATAACGAGTTTCACGAACAAAAATCTGTAATATTTTTTATCTTTGCGCCTTTCGACATTTTTATCGGCGACCGGTCGGAATCGCCTTACGCGCCAGTAAGACACCTGTTCATATTCGCACCGAAACTCCTATCGCCGCCGTGATTTTTACCAATTATTAACCTGTTCGCACTCATAGCACCTTTGTGGGTACTTTCGCATATATGCGACCGAGTCAAATTACAGTCTCGTTACGCGAAAATTAAAAGAATTGATGTCGATTTCGTAATCGCGACATTCGATCGGGATACTAGAACTGGATCAAGAAATTAAACCGGAAATACTTGAAGAAGTCAGTAGAGTACTTCTTGGGGGATCGATTAGATTGCATCTATTAATTATGACAAAATATATGTAACATGCAAATATCGGACGCATATAAATTATATCACAAATACGTAATCATAGGATGGAGTAAATTTTATGCTGACAGATATAATGTTGCAGGAAATGTTCTATTAAATTTCAAACGGGAAACTCCCTTATACACATCAAATTGATTCTTTCCGATAATAATTTTAAATAACAAGCGATTGGCGTCGACTAATCATCAAAGCTCTAATAGATGTCAAACAGGATTTAACGAGCACGAGCATTTTGATTGATACAAATCATTCATCATTGATCTGAATATTCGCTAAGTACTCCAGCCAGTAAGAATTATTACGCTACTGATTGAAATTGTAATAATAATAGATCCCTGTGGCCTTTGGGTCACTTATTATGTATATATATATGTGTATATATATATATACACTGTTAAAAAAACCTGTACTTTAACTTCGTACTGTATACCTATATATATATATATATAATTTGATTGATGTCTATTAATACGACATATTGATTAAGCTTTTACACAAAAAAAAAAAACATTAACATTAACACAGAATTTAAATAAAGAATAGTACATTTGGAGCTTCTTGAACTTATTCGTTAAAAAAGCAATGAATATCGGTCTTTACATCATTTCCACATATTTGAAAAATGACAAGGTTTTACTTTTCTCATTTACATTCACGAATGCGAGAAAATTTTCATTTCAATTCCATATGTTCTAAACAAAAATAAAGCCTTCATAATGTATATTGAACCTGCGCTATGGTATTTTTAACTTTGCGCCTTAGATTTGAAAGGAGGTGAAACTGCTATTCAACCTATATAAGTTTCTTTAAACTGTACAGACTATCATTGCCCAAAAAAATGCACTTAAAAAATTATGCTGTGCAAAAAATGTTATAATGTATTTTTTCGCTGTACGCATAATTGAATTTTCTGTTCGAAAGCACTTAGCTGATGACGTAATCGGAAAGTGCGCACCCAGCAATACTAGAAAATCAATCAATCAATCAATCAATCGATAAAACGTTTGTTCAAAAATTTTTGTAGACATGTAATTTTTTTAATCGAATTCATTTCGTAAACTACTTTATTTAATCAATATTGAAATAAAATTTATATCAATCAAATCATGTGCATAATTTTGACGGACATTTGCACGGAGAGTAATAGATTGTAAAGAACTGATGGTAAAAACAAATATGTTACATGATACCATCATTATGCTAGTAGTGAACATGTACTATCTCCTTTGTACAATCTAAGA
>JAPYZR010005349.1:0-15640 GCA_030522945.1 Trichopria nigra
GCCGAGCTCTAGGACCTATTATTATTTAAAAATGAATCAACTATAGTGAATATAGAAAATGTAGAAGCGCGCGCGGAGCGCGCGTTCAAATTTCTAGTTGATCGTAAATTTTAGATGAAATTCTATCTTATATTTTCTCGATGATATTAAAAAATAGAATAGGCAAAACGATAGTACGAATCGCAAAAAAGAATTGAAAATTGAATAAAAATTATTTCATTGCAAAATTCCTAATTATAATAAAACGCTATATTATCGTTATTTTTTATGATTGTTATTGTAGATTGACCAATAAACACTAAGCTGGACAGGATTTATTGGAATAATAACAAATACACTGAATCGAAATAATTTCCCATTTTCAGATAAGAATTTTTCATATTCCAAAAACATAAATGAATCATAAAAATGTAATCTTTTACAAAGTAGGTAAGTACAAATACTATACAGAACAATTCAATGTCGATTTCAATGAACATCTTCAAGGCCTCAAAACTTGAAAAATTGTAAAGGATTCGAAATCCGATCTCCAACTTGAAACGATATAAAATCTCTTTTCCAATTTTAAGCATTGATCAAATCTTGAAGTTCAAGCTGCACTTATTGTCTGCAGAAGTCTACAGATATTAAAAAGATATTGCTAGAACCCATCCTCTTGTTTAAAACTTCAATATCTTCAGATATTTCAGATTTGTATGCATATTTGCGATAATATTGTACAAGAATGATATGAAAGAAATTACGAGAAATGTGTTCGTAACGACAATACATTATATAGTGACTAGGAAATTACTCAAAAATTCACCATACGACTAAATTGAACATCATTGATGTGAATTGACAGCCATTATATGCCCTCCTTTAATCCTTTTATTACGCCATTCGTATTAATTTCTAATCTGAAAAAATCCCATTTTATGTTATTATTAAATAAAAATATAATTGAAGAAATTGGCATTCGACGGTCGAAACGTATTTAAAATTAATCAAGTTTCGATATAATCTGCGAATAAATCCAAATCGACGTGCTCAATAAATTACTTTCCGATGTTTCGTTCAATAAAAATAGAAATAAAGACAGCGAGAGACTTCTTTAAATGCAACATCGCGTAAGCTGCACCTCGTTACACGGTGCACGTATATTACTCGAAGCACTGATTAAAAACCGGACATATCGACGAGATGTGCTTATTAAATCCAGAGCCCTGTCGGCGGGTCTCTTTCGGAATGAACAAGTGCTTTATACCGGCAATGTCGACGAGCCGTTATACACATATATATCGGCAAACGCGTCAGAATGGACTTTTCGTTTCAATTTACACGAACTGAAAGAATGGCAAAAAAAATATATATATATATATATAAAAACTACTGACACGGGAGTTTTATTAACGGCGCCCGAACACCAGGTTCAAAAAGTCTTTCGTATGTCTGTCGCCTTCCCGGGCCACGTGACAATGATGCGATGACGACATCGTCGTTCCTCTTCTCCGGCACAAAGGCACGCTGACGTGAAAACTTGCAAGTTAGGTTAGGTTCCCTCCTGTCTTCTTTAGTAATCAACAAAAAAGAAAAGTCATCTCTTAATAACAACCGCTCCTATACGGTTCATGAACGACGAGACTTTCAAAGCTTTTTCCTAATCTCGGATTCGTTAGACGAGTTATTTGAAATTAGGGCGCCGTTTGCTGCTAAAGGTCTGGATTAAATCAAGTTTTAATTTGTTTCCGGAGGCAGCGAGACTTTGGAGTTTACATCTTTTACCGGAAAATTTCTAAATAGTGTTAATCTCCCTGGATCTCTGATGTTTTGATATGAAATAAACTTAGAATAATACTATTTCAGAGATATTATGTATCTTAATAACTGAACTGATTTACATCTTGTTTATAATTTTCAATTTAATGAATTAAAATGACGTCTTGTTTCATTATAAGTTAATCTCGTCGAAACTCTCTCAAATTACATATTTAATTCTCGACGACTTAAGGTTCTAGAACGACCCGAAATTCACCCCGAATTGCAATGTATTGTCTCGTTAAATTCGCACATGCAAACATTAATAAGGAGAATTGTAAATCTCATTGGTCTTGAGCATTCCAACGGTAAACGTAGTAGGATTTAACAACTCTTAGGAAGTTAATAACGGTCCTTTTGTTCCGTATCTGCCAGTATTTCGAGCTCTCAGATTTTGTACTTTGTCTTCTGAAGAGCCCTTCGCAATTTATCCGAGCGTTCATTCAATAACACTTTTGAACTAGATAAAACAATTGCATTACTACTCGGCTTTACTACTTTCATTAAAACTTTCGAGAGCTTTACTTTAACTATATGTATATAATAGCTCGTTTTTCCAAAATCGACATTCAAAATGCTTTTGCAGAATAATGGCAAACGTTTCATTTGTTTGCGCGCGCCTGAATTAAGGTGATGAGGTAAGTGCCAGGAGGAAATTGAAAACTACTCGAGTCTCGTTATTTAAGACGTAAAATGCATCCACCTTCCGAGCCCATCCCAAGACTAGGCGGCGCTGCGCCGCGTCTAGGTACCAATTTCGTCGCGTTAAGGGTCCCACTTGACTGCTCCTTCTTGTATTGGGCTTTTAATCAAGATCGCGAGAAGTTGGAATTCCAGAATCTCGGTGGATAATTTCGTGTCGGTATCTAACGTGAAATTATACGTACGAGTGTGGGTTAATGCGGCACTATCGAGACCTGCTCTGTTCCTTAGAGTAGTTTGCCGACTACACCCTGACAAAGTGCAATCTAATCCAAGATCTGAGCTTAACACCTACGCTAAATTCCTCTTACTTATAGATCAAACAAAGTGTGACTTAGTGAAACAGGATTTGAAATTATTTTTACGGAAAATATTGTTTCTGTATATAGAAGAAAGTATATTAAGGTTTCAGTAGATTGTTATTACGATTTTGAAATTACAACTAATGAAAAGATAAAAGGTCACAATTGATTTCAACATGTTTACGTTGCTCATCACCAAAGTCAATTTACATAAACGCGCTGGCATTTCTGGTCGACATAGCATTGGTCGAGTGTAATGACGGTCGTTACTACTGTTTGCCCTTGAACGAACAAATGGATATTACGATGACGTTGAGAAATATTACCACGACTAGATATAAACCGTCATTCGTACATTCCGTCATCCGAAGGGATGGCATTTATATATTGACAGCCTCCGTTAACGCACTCGTATATTTTGCACGTAATGCCCATTGATTTTACGTGTGAGAACTTGAAGCAAACAGGCTATTGTTAGCCATCAATGAATCTCATTCAATGAATTATACACTGCGGTTAAACCTGTGGAAACAATTGTAACCCCCTGAGGAGAAACAATCCATGCGGAAATGAGATAATTTAAAATATACCAACGGATTACAATGATGGAAGGTATTATATTATTATAATAATGATATTATGCACAAAGGGATTTCAGGATATATTGCAGACACAGTGGACATTTCGCTAGTTTTACGTATATATATTAAAAAAAAAAAAAAAAAAAAAAAAAAAAAAAAAATGTAATAAAAATAACTTTAATTAATGTAAATTGCACCTACTCTTTCGCTCGTTGTATACATCCTAACTTATTGTAGTCTATTTTACAAGAACGTACGCTGCTCATGTGTAATCAAATGTAATCCGTTGTAATCGTGATGCAATTGGCAAAGCTGAAGTGATGCAAGTGTCATTCATGTGTAAAACGTTCTCAGTCAAAAGATCCCTCCAGTAATTAATCCTATCCGCACTAGTGAACTCCAATAATCAGCCAAATAACGCACAAATACATCTCGTGCATTCAGCGTTAATTGTATCTTCCTATTTCTATTTGCATAATTATGACATTTCTCAATATAGAGACTACTGTTATAGATGTTAAATAAAATCTATTTTGTTCCCTTCTGAATCAATTTGAATAACGATTTCGAAATTAATTTCACGTTTCGGGATGTAAAATCGACAAATTTTTACAAAAGACACAAGACCCATTGAAACCTCGCTATATTAACGATGTCTTGGACCTATTTTCTTTTATCACATACGTCCTAAAATGGTTGGCTTTCTTTCATTGAAACAAGATGTATTTGGTGTATGACCCAGATTGATCCTTCATTGATTGGTTAACACTCGGCAAGCGTAGTTACGTATTGACATAAAAGGATATATACGTGGACGTAGCGATGCTTATTATCGCAACGTCGTATATCATCGAACGTCCCAACGTGCATTTGCAATGGCACGTCGGCCCTGGTATATTACAGTACACGTCGAAGCACATACTTGCGTATATCCTGGCAAATACTGACACGTGTTGGCTCATAGTAGAAATTTCCACATACCGTACCTATGATGTATATTTGTGCGCTATACGCCCTACTGCATGCGCAGCGGTCGCTTTTCCCGCAACCCTCCTCCACGCGTATACATGCAGGGTGCCAGGGAGAAGTTTTTATCGCCCCTAAAACAAGAGCATGGCTTAATGACTGTAGATATACCGCGACGGTAAAACTGAAACGGGCGACCCGCGAGAAGTCTCCAGTGGGTACCTTTCTGCCATACAAAACTTGATTTATTTTCCGGTCTCTGCTCGCGATATTCCACATGACTCCTACAAGTTTTATATTGGGATGTGAGCTCGTTAGACCCATGAATTAGGACAGTTTAATTTTTCTTTTGGTACACGCATGGCTATTCATCGAATGTACATCTACAAATGTTGGGTTAGGTCAGATTAAGAATATGATTATAATTTTAGAAACAAAAACGCAATCGCTTTAGAATCGACCGAGGGTTGGATACGCGCAGCGTCATGTGGTAACCCACACTTCGTAAATGGAATCACCGATCGATAAAGACCGACGGAATGGGCTGCCCGTATTCTTAAAGTAATCTCTCATTCCATCGCGAACTCATCCCGAGCAAGGGATCAGCCCGTCAACTCTTATTTACGGCGCTATTTATCCATTATTACATATACATTGATGATATGTACAAAGGTGTATAATGCGAGTGTATCTCACACAGATTCCAACAATGACGAGGCAAATAAACACTATAATGGCTTTTCTATCCATCAGCTGTCGTTTATGCCTTACGTTGTTTATTTCAATTGTTTATTACAAGAGGATTTATATAATCTAAAATCGAACAGGAATATGCTTGGAATGTGAATTTACCATTCCAGATCACCAACAAAACCCATATGTTACGCATCGACATTACCTTTAATATATTATATACACTGATTGCTTTATTTTGTCCAGATTAGTATGGTAGAACCTATAATAAATAAAATTTATTTATTTACTTAAACTGGTTGTATTTCACTAATATATCGTTTCTTGCTTACAGTGCAGCGCACATGCAGTTCGGTGTTTTGCTGGTGGGCCGCGCAAGAGCAACGAGTCTCAGTGCCCGATGCTGCAAAGACCGGAGAAGCCAGTGTCAGCGACGTCCTCGGCGACGACACCGCTGCCAACAACCAAATCCAAGGTCATTCGGAACCACATGAGCAGCACATGCAGCGTGACGAATTCGCCGCACCAGAAGAAATTAGGACTACAACTGGCGAGGGAACGGAAGGCCAGCACCACACTGGGAATCATCATGAGCGCATTCATCGTCTGTTGGCTACCATTTTTCGCATTGGCGCTCGTGAGGCCATTTCTCAGTGACGGCGATGCGATTCCATCCTGGTTGATCAGTCTTTTCTTGTGGATGGGATACTGCAACAGTCTGTTGAATCCCATCATTTATGCGACGACCAATCGGGACTTCCGGACACCCTTCCGAGAAATCCTGTACTTTCGCTGCGGTGGCCTCAATCACATGATGAGAGAGGAATTCTATCAGAGTCAATACGGGGATCCAGTAAACAATTACGTGACAAGATCGGGCGACGACAGCGCGTCGAGGATCGACAATCACGGAGTCGAGTCCATCGATATCGCCGCGAATCCGCCGAACGAGAGTTTTCTGTGATCCACGTGAGGTGGCGACTCCCGTTCCAAGCTTCGTGAATGCACCACGCGGACTTGAAATTTCCGAAAAACTTTCGGGGAAGCAATAGTGAAGTTGAATGGGAACAGGCCTTGTGGGTAAAAGAAGCCAAACATTCCGTATTATCGGTTGACATAAGTGGCGTACTCACGACTGTAATTATTATTTTTGGAATGGGAAGGACTACATAAAGACGTTAGCGATAAACGTTTAGATTTTGAAATTTAATGTTTGAGAAGAACTATCGGGCAACGAGCATGATTGTTTCTTCTTACGAACGGATCCCGACGACTGACTTTAACGCCGAATGTCGAAGGTGGAATGTTATAGGACAATAAGTGTGTGACTCGGCGTTATAGGAATCGACCGTGTATAGACTCACGTCTAAACTATAAGTAGCGGGCATGAACTAGTTTTAAAATAAAGCGAACGCCGAACGCGACGATAAAACTATCACAATTGTGAAACAAGCTTCGCTGGGGTAGCGCAAATTACGCTAAGTACGATACAGAAATTACGTCATAGCCGGGGCCAGCGAGTATAAAAAAAAAATGTTCGATTTCCCAAACCCGCTCTCGAAGCGCCTCGTCATAATCCTACATCCCTTTAGTTCGACGACTCGTTCTCACCGTCCCATCGGGGCTAAGATCACAATAATAAAAAATTAAACGTTTAATTGTCACTTCTTTTCTAATCTAGGTTTAAGGACCAGTTAGAAAAGTCGAGATAGTTGAAAAGCGCCGTTCAGAAGTTCTCGTGATCTCAACCCTGTTCTGAAAACATCATCTGATTCTGCATCCTATGCGCAGAATTGCCTGCGTTAATCGATGTTGAATTTGAATTTAGATGGTAACCTTAAATCAGTCAGTAAATAAAGGAAGCGATTCTTTGGCATTTATTATTGTGCAGTTGCATTGGCACTTTTGTCGCTGTTCGGGAAGCGTCTGTTACCATCTGCATCTTATAATATCAGAGCTTGATTTTTCTGACGTGTGGAATTAAGGATAAGAACTGTCTGCATGCAGATGAAATGAATTATAATCGCTTTATCGATGTAGGATTTTCGACAGAATAGTTTTAAAATTGACTCGGCACATGGTCTCCTTTAGATGAAAAATGAGAATCTGGCTGGGAAAATCGAAATCGAACACGGTCCTTGCCGATTAGAGTTCTAAAAGAATCAAAAGATACGTTCATTTTCTCTACGTATCATCAACTTGTACATTTCTTATTTCACACGTTAGAGGTCATGTCTTTGAAGAAATTGGTATTTGATAAAAGAAAAAAAAAAAAAAAAAAATTATGGCTAATCGCTGCTCCAGATTTCGAAGGCAATCTGTATACACGAACATTCCTTACCTGCATTTTGACCAACTCGCCAAATTAGTTGGTATTATCGTAAAATGAATTTACTTAATTGGCAAAGCATGACAAAATAGCACTGCAATGACATTTCTGATTTGTCAATTCTCGATTGACGAGATGCGAGAAGGGAACATCTAAAGAATTGAAAATGATGAATCGTAACGGCAAATCCTAACTCTATATAGAGCAATGCCGACAAACGTTTGAAGGTAATAAAAGCCCAGTAAATGAAAACGTATTGAAAATTAAAAATACGAATTGAAATGAATTCATGTACGCGTTAAGTGAATTCATTTTCGGTCGTTTTAATTCATTTTAATTCATTTTAATTCGTTTGAATTCGTATTTTTAACTTTCAATACGTTTCCGTTTACAGGGAGAGTAACTTATTTATTTCGTAATTTTTTAAAACATATTCCGTTACCGTTCGCGAGCAACCAATCATATATGAATGAGAATTTTTACACATTTCGTATCTTGGAAAACGAGAATGGGTAAGAATCGAGCGGTTGGATCACCTTAGCAAACACGAGTAACTATAAGTAGCTGTAATCAACGGGAGACGATTAAGTGCGGGAACGTTGAAACGATTCGCCGGTTGATCGATTCATCCTGTGTGCGACAATCTGTGAGCGAAAGATACACACACGTAGTTCAACATGACCGTTATAGACATTACGATTACACTAAATAGTATGGCTATGATAATAATAATATAAAAGAAATATATATATATGTATCATAAAACGAGGTATTAGTGTCAATAGATCATTAAAATCATTACTAATTGGTCCATTCTAGAATTCAAGGACGATCGGTGTTTCGCAATAAATAGGCAACAATTTCGTTTTTACGTTGACTATATTCGATCATATCTGAAACGCGGTACACGTGCAGAGGCGGAGGTCATCATCGTTATTATTCTTTTATTTCGTATTGGTTGATGGCCCTAATATTGCGTTCGGAATTTGCATACCGCGTCAAGTGTAATCAGTTACGTAATTAACGAATAACATTGTATTTATCGAAATAAAATCCGTTAAAGTTGCATACGCTGCCTTGCAGATACGATACAGAAGCAAGCTGGATTCGTTTGTACGCCGTGAGCCATGACAAAATGGGTAAATATCAAATTGCGTGAATAACTTATTTCCCCTCCGAAATCGAGGGAATTTCGTTAATATTTGAACTAATAAATTTTATTAGGTTAGAACGTTTCGACGGAGACGTTCACGAAATAAATAATTTTCTTGACATATAACATGTATATATTATTTATTGAATCCTGTGTATAAAAAAAAAAAACTCTCGATATATACAATACCAAAAATCATCATCGATAAATTTCGATGCAAATGAATCTTTCTTCAAGAGCCATTAGTGATGCACAATTTTAATCAGTGTTTATTTTCTTTCACAATCAAAGAGTATACCGAAGTGTTCAAAAGGATTTCGAATTATGGTTCTTAATTTAATTTAATTTCTTTCTAATTACAACCTTTTCAAACTAAAAATCCATCATTACAATTATGGGGCTTGAAATGTAAAATAAAAAAAAAAAAAGATTGAGCTTAAACTCAAATGATAACCATTGTGCACGTAATAATGGCTTTACCGACGGTAAAGAAATGTAATCCCGTATTTACCGACTAATGGTAAGTAACGCTAAAATGACCAACATATATTTTATCATATGCGAATGATATCATCATGTATTATCATCAGTGGATTGTATAGTTTATTCATTTATCATAGGTTTTTTTAATTTTGCTTTTAAATCAATCTTCTTTAAGTTTAGAAATACTGTTTACATTAATTTTTGATTCTATGCTGCAAAGACCGTTCTAAAGTGGAGTAGTTACCGACCGAGCTTTTCAACAATAACAGTATAAATAAAAAGTGATTGAAGCGTTTTTTCAACATTTTGGCATCGGAAAGGCGATACTACATATCATATACATTCCTCAAAAAAATATCACTGAAATTGGTTGAAAATTAAACGAGGATTATTCGAAATAAATTATTTTCCCTTATCTGCAAGAGAAATAATTTATTTCGGATAATTCTCGTTTAATTTTGAACCAATTTCAGCCATAATTTTTTAAGGATTGTATATGCTACGTAGAATCACCCTTCCAAATCCCAAATTTTCCGAGGGAGAAATCCTCATTAGAGGATTGTAAAGTGGCTAGGTCGATAACGACAATTCCCAACCCTGAAACATACAAAAACGGAAACTAAGCAAATTTTCAAGTCCAAAACTATTTTAGAGAGCTTTTACACATTATTATTGTTTTTATTAATGTACGTCAAATTTTAGCAAAATCTTTCACAATTGGGCGAGAATTCGCAAGAATAAAAATCGGAATTGTAAAAGTGTAATTTTAATTTTATTCTTGCGAATTCTCGCCTAATTTTGGATCTATTCTGTTGAAAATTGACGTGTGCATAAAAGCTCCCTTTGACCGAACCGCTTTGACATTAATTTCTACAAAAAGTCTAAAATAGCACATTTATAAGTAGAAGATAAACTTCTAAATTGGGTTATATAACAAATTTTAAAAAATTAGAAACACCAACAAAATAAATTTTGAAAAAACATAAGAACGTATTTAAAAAATGGATACATATGATCTTAATTTATATAAGTACAACATTTATACGCATCAACCGGTATGGCTTTAGCAGCAACACATTTGTATATTAATAATGTATATTTACGTTATTTACATTTATTACGTTCAAACGAAGCACGTGACCTGAAAATAAACATCAGATCATAATACAACACGTATAGTCATTAAGAAAGAACTGAAATTCAAGACATTTGGTATTAGAATCGAACGTTATCGCGCGAAGAAGCAGTATTTTATAACTAATATAAATTTTTTAATTAAAGTTTATTCGGATTTCCGAAAGTGATTAGGTTGGATAAAGTGTATTTGGATATCAGAAAAATTTCATACAACACATACGTAACAAGTGTACTACTGATATGAAAACAATTACAGGTAATTAAACAAAGCAACGTATATCTAAAGGAAAGTGTAATGAATAAACATAATTAAAAATATTTAAACGCATGATTACAAGTTACAATATTTACTGATGTAATTTGTATAATTTTTCAATTCCATTATATTATAATTGAATTTTTGCGCGATTTACACAAATTAAAAAAGAATTTTAGATTTCAATCGTAAAATTATTCTCGATGTCAAACAAGACAAGAAATTTTAAAATAAATACTTATATGTTCATTTGAATAGCAATATTTGTTATAAAAAAAAACACATTTTGATTGGTTTTGTGTTTATAAGAGGGTAAAGTAGACCCAAGTATAGAAAAGTGTTGTCCACGACATAATATTTGTAAAATAAAAAAACATTCTAAACGTTAAATAATTTTAACACTTATCTTTTCGTCACACAGAAATCGAGAATCATATTACTTCGACCCGCACCGTAGGTAGGCACGAAGTATTGAATTTGGTCACGTTTCGATTTCTGAATTTCTTACTTTCAGAATTTTTTATAAGAAAAAGGCCGCAGGGGCGAATCCCCTAGTTTAAATATTGTCAATTATCAACATATGAATTATACATTATAATAATAATAATAATAAACGTCTTTATTGCACAAAAATAAAAAATTTGTACAAGGGCGAGATACAGCAAAGTGCTGTTTTACAGCCTGACCCAATTATACTATGTAAATATCGCTTATGTAGCATAAGCCCTCTTATTTTTTAATTAATCAGCGTGGATAATAAAAGTTGAATAAAATAAGTAGAAAATGTGCTCTTTAAGTTCTCTTGTGTATCGATTTCTGAGCTTATTTACACATGAACTCAAAAAGAGCCCTTAAAGAAGGAACTTGGAAAAATGAGCTCAGTAGCCAAAGGAGGGCTAAAAGAGGACATTTTTAATGCTCGTTCTTTTTAAAAATGTTGAAGTAAATGTTAAGTAAACAATTTTATGTTGTAGAAAACGAGAAAATTGATGACTTCAAAGTCATTCAAACAAATGCCGAGCAAGGACCACAGCTAATGAAGAATTTAGAGAATGGTTTGAATAATATGGTCGCCTCATTAAGTAACATCGACTTGATGCTCCATATCGATGGAGATGAAGAGAAAGATGAAAACTATGAAGTCGACGAAATATTAAAATGTCAGAAAATACTGAATTTAGCGCCACATGTTGACCGTATGATAAATCGGACGAAAGTGAGCCGAAATGATCATAAGGTGACAAAAGGAGCGTCACAAACCAACAGGAAAACAAAGGAGACGCTGAACGTAAATAATTTAGAGGATTGTGATGTAAACAAAGTACTTATGAATTTGGAATTGTCATTAAATAAGATGACGGACCTAATAGATGACATCCAAGATGCACTCAACCACAAATATTAATCTTAATCGGGATAGTGTTGAAACACAACTTCTGTTATAATTTTAACTTTAAAACACGCGCCTACTGTCCTTTATTAAATTAAGTTTGTCGAGGTTTTTTACTTAAAATAACTATTCAATTACGTTGCATGCGGTAGAATTAAGGAATTTAACGTATTATATATAAATATATTAATTATTTATTTTTATCACGTTGATTACAAAAACTTATATTAAATACGAGGAAAAGTTACAAAATGTTCATTTTTAATGTATGTATTGTGGAGACAATGAATAACATCATTGACTAATGATAATCGAATTATATGCATGAAAAAGTTTTAAATTTTACGTTGCAGCGAGGCTGACATATATGTTTTATTCAACTTGCAGAATTATACCGAATTAATCATTTTACATTTATACGACGTACATATAAACAAATCGCCTTCATTATTATATCGTGAAATCCCAGTAAAAGCGTCAAAAATAGAATTAAAATCGTTGGAGAAATTACGTGATTGAATTATACATCAGCCAATCAAAATATTGCGCTCTAACTATATAGTTGATTCATTTTCATTTACTCTGGGATGTGTGGAACGTCGTGTATGTGATAAAGCGGATTAATAAATAAATTTTAGAATTGTAAATTAAGAAACGAGATTCAACATTGTAATTTGAAATATCGAAAACTTTTATAGCCCAAAATACACAAATTCAAAAATACATTAAAATTTTTCTATAACCACAATAATAGTTCTGGTATTTTTTTTATTTCCAAATCTGACATCAGAATTATATCCCAGTATAGACGGAAGTGGCGTAGATTCGAGGTGTCGACTATCTCCGATTGGCTCACCGTCCCCCGCTCGTGCCAGCCTATATACTAGCCGAGCGGGAGCAGCAAGGACTCGACGAGCGTGGACACTCTTGTCTCGACCCCAGATGTGGAGCTTTCGCGCGAAAGTATTGTTATTGAATTCTTTGCGAACTTAAAGAAAAAGGACATATCTGTCGCGAAATAAGGGCGACCGACTTGAGCAGTGGTGTATCGCCGGCTCCCGTTGCTTCACCCATTGATTGGCGAACCACCTCCTGTGACCAGGACAGCTCACCGGGCATCGACCCAAGGGAAGATCGTACACGGACTGATCACTGATATACATATATGAAATGGATAAGCTATTGGAAGGAAATCAGTGGGACTGAGTGATTCGAGGCACCGAAGAACATTTGGCGGACTTTTGGGTGGCCAAGCAGGCCAAGTGATGAGTGCTAGCACGGACGCTGATGAGGTTGCGGACTTGCAACGGAAAATCACCGGCCTTGTGCTCCCCCTACGTGCGATACCATATTGCGGCGAAACTGTAAGTTGCGAAGTATTTTATCCCCCCCCCCCCCCCCTATTCTCTCCTTATTATGGCCCCTATTAATCGTTGCGAATCCCTCCGGTCACTTGTCTAAGAGTTTTCATCATTGCGCCGGATTGTTCCATTGTATAGTTTTCTTCACGGACCTACTTTATTTTAAATAATAAATTTGCATTAATTGTACCTTCGAGAATCAAGTTTATGCTCCTTTTGTTGGTTTCCTTTCCTTGAAATAAATAATCATTTGTCTACAAACAACCTCCCGCTTAGAAACGGGAGAATTGCTAATAGAGCGATTACAATATATAGGAAATGCTTCGACAAAATGTAGTGTAATAGAATATTGCAATGCCAACCATCGTTGATTACTTTATTCAACTCTCAAAAACGTAAACATAAACAAATAAACGTATAAACATAAACAAACACGCAAATTAAGTTTATTTTACAATTTCAACTTGTTCATAGGACTCTGCAATGTTCTTTTAAAAATGTAAATGAAATGTCTGTTTTATCAATTCTTGAGGTTACGAAATATAATGAGCTGATAGTCAAAAATTCAATAAATGTGCCAAAAATTGCTTATGTATGGAAGTCCACCATTTTGTCAATAATCAATATTTTCAAAATCGGCTACGACAAGTACTAGTTTTTAGTATTTAGTTTAATAATCTTTTTGGTTTTTTCGTTTCAGACCATAAATCGAGGAGAACTTTTGACCACCGCATTTCATCATTTTTTAAAACGATTTTATAAAATTTCAAAAACTACTGTAATTTTGATGTTTTTTTTTAATTAAAAATATGTAACTTACTCTTCAATGTGAAGACGTTTTTTTGGCTTCTAGGTGTATATACCCCCTTAAGACCGTACGAGGAAAACCTGCGACCAAAAGACCATGTCACGCACCGGCAAAATAGACCAACATGGAATCCATCATATCCATGGGCTCATCCACCTGGACCATTCCAAGGTCACTTTGGGGGTGACATTCGGCAAGGTGTACACCGGCAAAATCATTCAAGGCATTTCACCAAATGAGACCAGACTTTAACGTCCCATCCCATGGTGGCTTTATTGGCCAGGTGAAGGATGGCACCTGGAATAGGTCCAGGAATGGCACCCGATGATTCCATTGGGTTATTTAGCTTGATCGTTTCCGATAAAGCGTTCTGAAGAAAACCAGTGAGAAATAATAAATTCCCTACAGCAAGAAAGTTCTACCGCTTAACTTTACAGAGGACCATAAGATATGTATATAATTAGAATGAATAAATAAATAAAAAATAATTTAAATCGTTATTTTTCTTTCAGCACTCTTGAATCTCGTTTTTTTTTTTTTTTATTTTTTAAAACCTGAATACTTGATGTGGAAATATTCAATTATCAACGTTGAAAAAAGAAACCAGACGAAACCAGCGACGTTCCTTGCAGAAGCTGTCATCGACGGAAGGCTCAAAAGAATAATTTTTTTTTATCTTCAGCATTCATGCAAACCTGCAAACTAACTGGGAGGAAAAAATCCTTTATTCATATAGTTGGAATGGGACTGGGGAAAGGGAATATCATCTTTAATATTTGTAATGCTTAAACCTATCGGCAGATTTTTCAGAGCCTTGCCAAAACTACAGCTAGTCAGGTTTCTGTACTCCCAGAGCTGTGACCGTACCTCTAGAGATTTATATCCATTGAAAGTACATCTCACCCTTCACAGATCGTGTTACCAATGCTTAGAGCGAAGAGATTTAGAACTTCAGGCCTGCTGGCAATGCATTTACTGAGGTCAAAGGAAAATTTGTATCATTGTCAGTGTAAATAAAATTAGAACAATTACCTCTGGCTCGTTCAATACTCAGATTTCTGCGTTGAATAAAAAATATGATTTCTACTTCATTTATGTAAAACTCAAGCATGTCAACTTGAACATGTTATTCAATTCTCAACTTGAAATGCTGGAATAATGGTGCACATTTTCACGTGGGACCTACAATATGACGATTGTTTTGTTCAATTAGAATTTATTATTACCTATTCGACCGGGAGTAATTATATTTTGTCAATCCTCTCATCAGCAAAAATAGTAACCATATTTTTTAACAAGAACACACATGCATATATATACACATATTCCAAAGACGTAACTCATGCTTTCTCTGTCATGCTTTACATTTTTAGACTCATAATTTCATAGTTACTTCTTTAAATATAATTATAGCCACTATAGACTTGTACAAATATAAGACATCATATTTACGTCTTATATTATAAGTATATATACCAATTGCGATTTCCAATGTTAGATACAGCATATTGAAAAATTAAAAATAATGAGCAGTATACTCAATGAAAATTTAAAACTTATAAACTAGGGGCTTCGCCCCTGCGGCCAACCCCACCAAGGGGCTCTGCCCCCTGGACCCCCGGCTCGCTTCGCTCGCAAGATTGTCTTGATTCGGCCCTTCGGGCCTGAATAATTCAATATAC
>JAPYZR010005350.1:0-11856 GCA_030522945.1 Trichopria nigra
GCAAATGGCCTAGTAAGACTTTCCCTAACAGGCCTAAACTGTTCCTAGGGAATTCATTCAATGGCCTGTTCTGGAAATTAGATTCAATCTCTACCAGGGTTACTTTGATGTGAAATTTTTATGTTATTAATGTTATCTTATCCCATTGAAACTAATCAGCCTCAATTCATATTACACATAGAATTTATTTTTACCTGATATAATGCTATATTTTCTATTTCTATTCGTTGTGTACATTGAAAAACAAATATATTTTTTGTATTTTCCCGGAAAAAATAGAAAATTGTAATTTAATATAGAATTTTTTAGTTTGTTTTAATCCATAATTCATAATCGAACGTGGGGATTAGTTCGTATATGCCTCTCTCAGAGGAATAAGTAGATTACTCTGGTGCTGAGTGACGAACAATATTCCATTTCGTAATATTTATATTTATTTAATATTTCAAAAACAGAAATAATATTAGGTGTACTTTTAATGATGACTTAAATTTACACATATAAAATAAAATCCTTTAGAATTAAATTAACTTTATTATTAGGAAAATTAAAATGATTTTAACGCTCTGTAATCTTTCATATATGATACTAAGCCATTTATAAAATTTTTTATATTTATTAGAGCGTTTTATATATTTATAATACCTCAAATTTAATTTACTGAATTAAGTCTGCAGTTGTAACAAGAATTAAGCACAAAATTTAGCAATATTATTTTGCTGAAAATACAAATACAATTTTGCACAAATTCTTATAAAATTAATAAAATTAATAAAATAAAAAGTACAGTAATGATTTTGTAAAAGCATTTATATATGTATTGTTGGGCGTTATAGAGAGTGGTCAATATATATGTAAATAACAACAACTGATTCCGCGAATCGTTATTTACAATTATTATATATGGTCAACGGTCGGGCTATGCGAAAGAAAAACAGACGGAATCAGACGCTCGTACGCTAATCGAGAAACCGGCCGCATACTTATCACAATATAATAAATTAAATAAATCGAGTGAAAAGAACGCGCGGAGGGGAAAAAAGGCGAGTTCAGCAAAACTAAGAAGTCGCCGAATCATGTATGTACCATGTAAAAAATACTCTTATAAAAATAATAAGAAGTCTATTATTATATTAAATTCATTTCCTTAAATTTAATAAAATTCAATAAAAATTTATTTTATACAAGTCATTAATTACATTATTACACTCATACAATACCTAATTCAGTTTTTACATTAGCTTTTACATTTACATTGCGCAATCTATAGTTTCTCAGTTTTTCAGATGTTTTAAGACGTGCGTTTATGCATGATGAAAAATTCCTATAGTTGTATTTCAAATCGTAATAAATTAAGAATATAATTTTAATAATACTGTTAGTTGAACTTTACTTTTTGTTATTGGGAAATGAACGAAAGAACTGGAACTGAAAGAATAATCGACAACCGGCTAATTGTAATTTTGTTTAAGATTATTTTATAGTTGAATCTTTAACAGATATTACTAATACCAGTATATCATATTTATTATCGTCCAATCAGAATTCAAAGCGATTCCAATCGATCATGCGATGGATCTACATCCCTATACTTAAGCCAGGTAAGAATATAAAATTAACGTGTGAAGTAACCTACAGCCAATATCAATGCATTCTAATTCACAAATACACGCAATCGCATTCTTAGATATTTTTTCGACCCATACCAGTGGTTTGTTCGAAGTATTGAATTTAGTCACTCGAAAAAAATGACCATATGTTTTTTCATCAAATGTCCACATTACACGTCATAATGAACCAAAAAATACACTAAAAAAGTTCTGTCCGGGATCATTTACGTACGTACGTGCGTATGTTACCACACGATGTAGCTCACGAACGGAAATAGATATCAAAAATGCGACGTTTTTCGGATGTGTCCGCACTAATATGGTGGGGCTAAGACAACAAAACATTACGACGAACAGTTTCCAACACGTAAATCGATTTAGTGTAAAAAAATTCATTAATTGCTCAACATTTTCAGAAATAAATCGAATTTAAAGGTTCCTGGCTTTTGTAAATTGACTAATTAGAAGTAGAGATATACACAATCTTAAAAAAAAATAATATACTGAAGTTCAAAAAATGGTAGCATTTTTAGTTTATTGAGGAAAATGATGAATGAAAATATTCTAAGTACTAGGAATTATTTATCGAATAAAACAGTTATCGGTTTTCTAAAGGTATTTTTTTTATATATATATTGCGGTATTATTCAATAAGAAGTAATATTTATAATAGCGCCTTCACTTAATACCTAAGCATGCATATATTACTTTATAATTAGATACCTATATGATATGGTATGGCTTTGTAAGCACTAAATTCACATAAATACAACATACTTGCTTTCAAATGAATCGTAATATTACGTGAATTAATTTTGTTAATACTTCTGAAATGTATAATTTAATTTATATTATATACGTTTTACATTAATAAACATGTACACACTATAAGAACATGTATATATGATTAATTTAAATTTTTTAAATTCATAAGGCGCTATTAATTCCCTGGCATTTTTTCAATTAATCAGTGAAATTCCTAAATGATTAAGAACATATACTTTTACTTGGCTTATAAAAAAGATCAAAACTTACAAAAATTTAAATTTCCCATGCGAGTAATCCATTACCTAGTTTTTGTACCGTTATGGTGTTCCAACGTTCATGAAGTCATAAATTCAGCGCTACTTAAATTTTCGCTAAAACAGAAACACAAAGTGAATCTGTGAGACGACACGCCAAAAAAAATCGTTGATTTAATCATACAAATGTATATATATATATATTTTGCCTAATATACTTTTTGTTTGTTTATATATAAGCTTCATCAATAAAACAATTTTGATTGCAATACAATTTGACATATATATCTTCTTATATTAAATATATATATATATAAATCATTTAGGCATTATGTCATATTAAAGTTGAAGCATATATGTAAAATACATACATATGATGTGATTTTTAACTTGACAAGGTCATAATCAGATAATAATAATCTTATAAATGGAACGATATTCTGCTAATGAATATTCACACGTTTATATACAGGTGTCGCTCTTCATGGTCAAGCACAAGTCTTTATAGACACAAATCGGAAATGTAACGCCGCTTCTTGGCAAAACATGTGGTTTTCAATTTATTATTGTTCTATAGAGAGATGCGACGACTGGAGGTCTTAACCTCTCGTGTTTAATAATTACTATTTGTAAAAAAGTTAAAGGGATCGCGATTATTATATTTACTTTCAATGAATAGATCATTGATATGATAATTATATGTTAGCAATTTTGTAGTTTACAGTTTAAATCGATGAAAAGTGTTTTCATTCAACGAGATCATGAGCTCATGAGCTCATGACTAAATAGGGGCAGAGTTTGAGCAAGATAAATAGAAAAAGTTAAAATTTTTTAATTTGCGGATATGTAAAATTAAAATTTTCATAAATTCCTGTAAAAAGAGAATTTCGAAATAAAATAAAATCAATTTCCTATGGCAGCTGTACGTTCGAAAGCATCGCAGTTGCATCAGTGAGGCACTGAAAAATTAGAGTGTGTCGATATAAATTTGATTTTACGCAGCGATTTTAATACGTAAAATAGAAACGGACTTCTGGTAACTGACAGATTCACTCTTGTTTGGCTTGGCAGCGGCCACTCGTATCCTGGGATCATCACGTGGGAGTGCAACTTCGTATTTGGCGAAATAAAAAAGATGCGCGGATTTTCCCCAAAGTATATCGAAAAATATAACAATTCAATTTACATTTTTACACTAAAATTTTAATACATACACTAACACACTGATCGAACACTGACGTAAAAGGCTGATTTGTCAAAGTGTTATTTGTATTGTCCAATATAACTAATAACTTAAAACTCGAATATATATGAATTAAACAATATTCTTAGTTATTACAACTTATAAAAACAACGTCAAAAAACGTTACAACTTTTACAATATATATGTCAACGAAATTGTTTTATATCCTAATGTAATATTTATGCAATATTTCGTGATGTACGGGTGTATATGTATGATATTATTACATAATGACCATTATTTAAAATAAAAAATTTGTTCAGCTATTTTATTTGTCTTTAAAAATAAATATCTATATACATTCGTTTGTATGTGCATTATATTTTGATAGCATTTAGTGGCAACATTACACGTTGTGTTGCCTTATAAAAGCGGCGTGTACAGCATTGCAATGCGTTCGTTAATTTGGAGACGCATTCAACACTGCTATAAACCTGCATTTCGAGTTTAAAAGCTGGTATAATACGGGTAAAGGCATTTTCTTTAATGAAGCAGGGAAGATTTTCAAAGTATCCAATTTTGTATCATAAAAGAAATTTCTATTATCGCGCACGTCGATATAAATTTGACAAATCATGTTATTATGGAGGAATAAAATTAAAGTAATTATATTTTGTAGGAAGAGATTATTTCTTATAAAGTTTTTTCTGCGCAAGGAAATATAAATATAAAGTAAGTGCACGTTGTCCTCCTGGACAAGGTCCAGAAGGTAAAAGAAAAATATAAGGGGGAGAGAAAGCAAGAAATGTGTACAAAGTTGCATGAGAAGGAGAGGAAGAAGTCCAATATCTCGCTGAGGCCATCAGTAAAGACCACATGTTAAAATTCTTCATCAAACTAAATATCTTCATATTAGAAATAAGAAATAGAAATCACATGTTTTTTCTTGTCGAATAAAAAAGTAAAAAACGGATCAGTATTTTTTAAATGCCATATTTGTAGATCGACACGAACTTCAATTAACCTATAGTCGATTATTAAGTTTCTTAATCCTTCCTCCGTTTTTCTCAAAACAATAACTCCTGGTCATATATGTGTATATACGTGATATTACAGCGTTAAAACAGTAAAGGCAGAGGTATTTATACTTGAATTTTTATTTGTTCGTTGTCTACTGCGTCTCACGCATGCTTGTAAAAATTACCGAAAAATCTAAGTTTAGATTTAAACTTAATTAAAGAATAAAATATATCGTCTTTTAAAATAAGACGGACAGTTCAAATATATAGGAATTATACAAAATTAATCATGACATGCAACCATTATATTCTAAGAATTCGGATAAGAGTTAACAGTCGGATCTGGAACTGTACCCGAATTAGTACTGTGTCGGCGCTGATGAGGTCAATACTGGGACAGTACCTAATAGTTTGAGAAATGTTATAAAATGATTTATACTTTTAATAATTTAAATATTCATAATAATTTTACAATTTTACTATTATTTTATTACATTTTTGATACTGTTTAAAAGAGAGCCACTATCTATATATGTGTGGTTCACTTTTGTAATTTTATTTTCATTTTATTCTTTGTGGTATTTATCTTGTATTATATGTATAATCTTTACAGTATATGTTCACATATTCTGAGCATATATAACAGAAACGAGAAATACTCTATTTATTCCAGCTGAATCGACCATGACATTTAATAAATACTACAAAACAAATTCTTGTCCACAAGTTTCCGCATTACAAGTGTCGGTTTTGCATTTTACGATTCCGTTTACGTATATACATATATAGACGATAATGAAATATTCATATACTCGTGTTAAGTACTTCGTAAGGGTGAACTACGTTCACAACAGTTCACTAACAGGTGTTTGTACATAATGTATGGTAGTGAGAGTGTCATCATTTATTCTTAAGTGGGTGATTGAATTTACAATTATGCTAATTTTAAATATATAAGTTACATAAAATGAGAATCATCTAATCAGAATAATATACAAGGAACATGTTTCACGAAGAAATGTACATTTATATGGAAGGAGAAGGTAGTGAGAGATGGTAGGATTAAGAACTATAAAAATGGAAGGGAGGGAGAAAGAAGAATTGTAAAACCAGTAGTGCCATACGATAAAAAGTTATAAGTTTGTTCGAAGTGTTTTAGTATCTAATTACAAAAGTATCTTATCTGCTGAAAAGTAATCATGTAATAGAATAAATGCGTGTATGACCTGAACATATGGAGGGCGGTAGAATATTCCATAGTCTGGAAGCCGCGCACGAAGTTTTCGTATATAGGGAACAAGAAGATCACCCGTGGTCACTCTTGTATAACGTAATGTTGTAGAACGGAAGGCGTATAGCTTGTAGAATTTTGTTTGTTAGATTACCTATAAAGTACAGGTATATTGGGAGCCATCCAAAATTTACGACGATACGTTGGCACGTGACAGTTTCTTTTCGCTGTCCTAAGTATATATGACTTCGCTTACAATTAGAACCAAAATTGCCCCTTTTTTGGTGTTCGGAAAATCGGACATATTTATGTTATGCATGGTATTGATGAATTTTGTGTAAGTATCAATAATATTGTAAGTATCAATAATAAGAAATGAAAATAAAATAAGAAAAGATGTATTTGTTTTAAATAAGGATTTTTTAAAACATGATGAAATAAACCATTTGTTGATGATAAATAAATTTCGTTAATAGGTAAAATGTCGAATTTAAGAATAAAATGATAATTTCTTTGATGACACATGTGACATGTTATAGATATTAATAAAATGTATATATCGTCAACAAATGGTTCATTTCGTAATATAAGAAGCTTCGTTTATGCCCAACAAATGTTTATGTTTTTCTCAATGTTGAAATACAAAATTTCCTTCGTTTGCAACTTATTACGGCCACTCGAGAAATAACCAATATACAGCATATAAGGTACCCAGTCTGAATAATTATATACAAATTAGAGTCCAGACACAAACCTAATTTCCCTATTCTTTTTTCTCAATCCATGGTTATTGACAAATCGCTCAGTCGATATTTTCTCAAAACATTCTAGTTTCCAGTGTATAGGCATGTATCATGCGCCGATAACATAGGTTCCAGTAGACGGAAAACAGAAAGTTCAATAAATTGCACTTTATATATATGTAAGTGCAATTATATAAGTGCATGAGTGTGCGTATAAATATATACGTATAAATATATATATACGTATGTATATAAATAATAACTTTAAATATATACACACTTTACGACAGTAAATCTAAATCGATGTTGATTTCTATTAGATTGCATAGCTTCACCTATTATTATTAACTATTATTTCATATATATACAGGTTATATTATTTTATAAAATATAATGTATTGATGCCTAATGGGAGCTTCAACCAATATATTTTATTAAAAGAAACTTTTTATTCGTTATTAAATTGATATAATATAGTCAAACAAAAACTTGTTCGACAAATCATATTGATTGATTATAGGACCAGCTATAAGAACATAATAATTCAAATTAATAGTAAGAGTGATGAAATTTCGAGAACACATTTACACTGCATAAATATGCAATTTTCCAAAAGCAATAAGCAAAAATATATTTTCCCTCTTCTAGATGCTATTTTTTCGCGTTATTGCTTGCCAAACATGTTAAAAAAATGTCTACTTGTCATATCATCCCATCCCGCATTTAATTACAGATTATCTAATTAGTTTTATAATTTTTTTTTCTGCACGGTTTTTCATGTGTGACTGTAGTAATAGATAAATACAATTTTATCAGCCCGCGCAATGACCGTATATATATTCAATAATATATCTTAAGGGTAGATTGGATTTCTCTTATTAGAACGGGAATCGACAATATTTAACAGCTCTCTCTCTCCGCAATATGCTTAAGAAAATAATTTATGAAAGGTTTACATAGCGACAAATTATGATTATCGACTCTCTTTCCGACGATAATTTTTTCTCGAGCCCGAGACCAGCTTGTCACATAGTTACGTGGTCTGCATTATATATAAATAATTAATATTACTTCGTAGAATATTTATAGTCAATTAAATTTAAGTTATGCAATAAAGCAGAAACGTGTTTGAATTTTTATTATTATTGCTCGTTGAAATAATTTGGACTGTTCTTAATTCGAATAAAAACTTTGTGATTCATTGAATAACTTATTACGTTGGGAATCTGGGTAAGTAATGACCCGGAAAAAGAAAATTTAGTTTAATGAATCGAGTTGGTCGATGTTTATGCAGGTTATTTATCAATAAGTTTGCAACAACTTGAGTATTTTCTCTTTTTTCCGTATTATATTATTATAGCGGTTAGAAAGATCAGCGGGTGGGTAAGTGCTACTAGAGAAGCCTTTACACGGAGACGGTTCTAACTTTCCATTAAGGTTGAAGTCGCGGTTATTTCCAAGGAAAATAATCAATTTGAGCTGTGATTAACTCATATATTATTATAAAATTAATTTATATTACTAACTTAAAATAAAAAATCCTACTCGATAAACATCGTTTATTTTAAGACTATATAGTTATAGAGAAATAAATATTATTTCACTGATATAAATATATATACATAGCTTTTAATATGTTGAAAACTCACATTGTAGATTCGTTGCCTTATGGCAATTGATATTGCCAAGATCAAAGATTTTTATATTGCTGGATTAAATTTCTGACTTATATAATGTGTCCCATAAATGGCGCATAATAGTGCAGAATCTTCACGTAATTTTAAGCAAAACGTTCATTGACGAATATCGACCTATACATACTATCAGAGTAATGTTCGATCGACCAGTGAGCATTTTTTCATGCGAATAGGTCAACTTTGATGAGAACTCTTAACGGTACCCTATCTATAACCATATCGTAAGAATGTATTGTTACGATAAGGGATAAATTATTATAAAAAATTTGAGAAATTAGAATCAATATTCGAATTGAATTAGAAATCTACATTTAACATTACTAACAGTTTTTAAGAAGAAAATTTCAATATCGCATAAAAGCTGCAAAAAATCCGAGGAATAAATATTCCTTCTCGCTTTGACAATTACATTTATATGTCTAAATGGTATGATGAAAGATTTTCTATAGAAACCTGATTTTATGTTTACAATCGTTTAATATATTATGTAATATATTCAGTATTGCTCATACTTCCTCATAGAGTTATTTTCAAAAAAGTAATTATTTATTTGCCGATTCCTTTTTAAATGCGGCGTACATAAATTACGGATATACGAATGAAAATCTCTTTTTAGATTAATTAAAATTTCATACTTTTTATTTTACATACGTAATAATAAATATTATAAGAGATATAAATTAATTATTGGTTTGAAAGGTATTGATGCAATCGTCCCCTTATTATATCTTTCGATATTAGGAGAAAAAGACCGTTTTCGTCGGACGCGCCAGCCTGTTCGGTCATTGAGCCATAAAAAGTAATGTCTTGGTTCTAAATTGTAGTAGAATCGAATGGATACGGTCAGACATACAAATACATTTAGCCATATCGTTAGTATTGCGCGGCTAAATGTCTTTTACATTTAATCGAACGCACTACGGTTTTCTGCGTGCACAATGAAGGCAATTTAACGCACGCTCGTCAAAATTGCAATGAAAATATGTCAGATTTAATCATAGGATTCATCGAATTTTATGTTTTTAGCAAATAAATGTTTTCTCGTATAATTTCTTGTGAATACATCATAACAAATAATTGCACTGTAATAAAATGGTGTATTATTTTTACGGGGTTGAAGAATAAATGAAAAGAAAAAGAGGCTAAAATTTTTATATTTTTTCAGATTATCATATGGTATTTAAGACTGCATCTTGCCTATATTGCAAGATGAATAGAATCTAATCGTTTCAAGAGTTTCACAAGTTAACAACTTTTTCATTTATATTTTGACCTCGTGTAATTATAATACAGTAAATTTAACATAATTGCAAAATAAAATTATTATTATACAATTTTTAAAGTCGAATAACCCAAAGGTTAACAAATGAACGTGCGACATATGCCTCCATTTTAGGTAGCACTTGTGTATAAAACTTCATACTTGAAATGGATGCTGTAAATAAAAACATGGTTCATAAATGTCGTGGATATATATTATTTTCGAAATGTAACGATATTTTAACGGTTCTCATTCAGTATGTAGACGTGAAAAAGATTGATCATTAACTTATATAACGAAACACTTTACATTAAAAATTTTCACTATTACTTAGCATGCATTATATTACTTATTTCTTTATTATATTGTGCGTTCGTTTTCATAGTACATATCTTAATATAGTCCCTTAACACATACTTATTTCGTAGAACAATATTAATGTTTCTACGCCCACTCAAACTTATCAAACGCGACTCTTATTAAAACTTGGTTCTTGTAATGTTATTTTATTACAACAGAATAAACTGCAATCGAATAAATAATAATACAATCCTTCTATGGAATTGCGAGAGTTGAGCTGGGAATATTGGCATATTTGCACACATACCTTGTTGAAGAATGTATCGATGAGATATAAGCTATAGCATTTCAAAATAGAAAACACAATGAAACATGATTCATTAATGTTGGCAAATTCCTCCGAATTAATCATTTCAATGATAATGTGTATCCTCAGTAGTTAATTCATTAAATAATAACTTCAACCAACTAGATACTTAGATACAAATATTCTACAACGATTGTTTGCATTAGGCGGTTACTAGTCTTATTGAATTTCGAATGGGATACAACCGGAAAAATCTTTATTGTATCTTTTATATGTTAGTCAGCTACAATCCTTGTCAGCTGACCAAAGAAAAAGTGAGCAGGCGTCAGAGGTGTATTTACGAAAAATCGTTCCAGAGCGATGTAATAAGCCAAGAATTTAATACTGTTTCCATCTACTTCAATAACATGTACAATTCGTCAGGAATAAGAGTGACATTTTATAATACTTGATTTTTATTGTATTTCACAGAGTTAATTACACCGGGGATTTCTCCACAATCCCACAGCAAAGATTTCAGATATAAAATCGATAACCGTTCTTAAATAAAAATATTTTATTGAGAAATGTATAAAATATAAAGGGCATTTACAATAATTTACAGTTTTAGAATCTCTGCCTTCATCTATTTTATTTATTTCTATTCATAAAACTCTATTCAATTCAGAATATTCCGCATAGATTTAATGGTAAGTTTCTTCAGCTATATTAAAATTTCGACATTTAACTCATCCATAAAAAGCTTATACAATGTAAGCGGTATTTAATAGACTTGAAACATACTGCACTCGTGATGAGCTATACAGAATGACACTGTAAGTCGGGAATATCCTTTAACATAGTTGGACGGACAATATAAGGGCTACATTTAGAAGCTTGACAAAATGTGTCACCATTGCCTGGACTACTTTTTGAGGCTCGTGTCGTAATAGTATTTTGGCACCGAAAATAGTGCACAAATGAATTACACGGTGTTTTAAAACAATATTATCCATTTCACTTGCCTATCGAGTGATTACGACACAAAATTCGGCTAGTGCCCGGACAGATATTAACCTGTAAGAATATTAGCCAGTATTAGTCTAGTTTTACACCAAAAATAATTATAATTAAATTACAAGTCCAGGGCATTCGTAGTGCCACTATAGTTTAGCCTTAATATTATTTTAACCTGTCACGTGTCAAAACGTGATACGGAAATTCTACACAGTAACTTGGGTAACGTAACCCTCAACTATTTGAGCAGATTATATCTAATGCATCTACATTATAAGATATAATAGACAGACAACAGGTTCATGTAAGTGACCGAAAACAATAATATTAATACATCTCAACAACACATAGCAAATGAGGTTATGCTTTGCATGTCTCGAGGCTCTCGTGAGGCACCGGAAAAAATGCCGAATGGAAAAAATGCCGAATGGAAAAAATGCCGAAAAGAAAAAATGCCGAATAGAAAAATTGCCGAAAAGAAAAAATG
>JAPYZR010005351.1:0-10927 GCA_030522945.1 Trichopria nigra
AAATTGATTCCAGATAAAAATAATGGAGATTTCATTACAATTTGTGAGCTAGAATTCAACGTACAATTTTACGTTATTCAGGCGTTAATGGGTTAAGTTACGGTGGTAACTGAAAAATGTCGGAATTTTCCGAACATTTCTAACAGTGTCCTGTTCCAAGTCAGCGTCTTGAACTTCGATGAACATGAATATTCCTAAAATACAAATTATTATTTTTACGTTATATGAATTAAAATAAATTTGAATCTACATTTTTTGAGATGTTACGAACACACGAATTTTAGGGGGGATGGGGGAATGAAAATAATGTATTATGTATCAAGGGCGTAATTATCGATTTGCACAAGTACTTCACACTCGTTACAGATCGATATTTCGCACGTGATGCATACGCTATTCGTTAATACCACGGGCTCGAAGATCGATTATTCGTGCCCGTAACCTTTCGCTAGGGCGCTTTATCGATAAAAGTGCCCGCAGTGTTGAAAAAAATTCTTTTTTTCGTAACAACTTGGCGAATTTAACCCGTGCATGATCGAAAACCCCTTCATTTTGTAGCTCTTTTCAAACCCTACATTTCATCTGGAAGTACCCAACTGAAAACTGGTCTAATGATGCTACAACAATAATAATGGGTATAAGCTTTGTTTTCATGACGTACATCAGTATGTATGTCGGGGGACATTTTACGTCTCAGAGCTTTACCCAAAAAGTGACATAAACTGGCTTGCCCAGCTTTACATGGTTTATCCTCATTCTAGACAATTTTAATGTGTTCGTTACTTTTTATCAAACAATTACGTGATTATTTTACCTATTGATATTACGGTAGTCTTTATCATCGATAAGCAAGACCTGCATGCGTAAAATGATGGTTCCATTTTGATTTTGACTGCCTCTTCGAAATCACGGCATAATTCGTTATACGAAATTGTTATAACATGCCTTGGACTCATAATTTCTACACCGCATGCAACGCAGATAGACATTTCTTTGCAACTCGGCTGATCGGCAAACATGTGCGATACTGCATACGAAATATTAATAGCACAGTTAATTTGCGTGCAATTGTTTACTCTTTGCATCTTGCCCTTGTCTGCCTGTAAACAATTATACACCAAATTCGTCCTCTCTTTATAAAAATGGGGTCCGTTTAGTCCTTTCGATGCTAATGACAATGTTAATTTAACAAATTCGTTTTCGGTAGCAGCGACTTCTTCCTGAACATTTTTATTTTCCGACACAGTCATCGCCAAAATTTGAAGTATGGAATCGAACGCACATGTATTTATAACACTTATAGTTTGGCCTTCTTTCGAGACGACACCGCATCCGAGGGATCCATTTTTTATTATTGGGAACTTTTGATGACGAGGAAAATGAAGCGAATGAAACAAATATTCCTCATTGTTCAAATATTTCGGCGTTCTCGCATTATTTTTCGCTGCACCTTTCCCCAGTCCTCGCCAATTTTCACAACTTCGCGATTCTAAAATAATCGCCGATGATTTCTGGTCGTGGCATTCACGACAAATCCGTTTACTGCTGTTTGCTTCCGACTTTGGCAAACGTACTGCACAATGTTCATTGTCATGAACAATTGCATTGCATACTGCGCAAGTAAGCAGTAAACCTAATGGTTGTTCATTTTTATAACAACCTTGACATTGAATTGGTGGATCAAGTTCTTTTTTGTATGCTGTCATGATTACGTCACTTCCGGTTATCTCATAAGTATTTGATGGCGCGTCTTCATCGCTCTCTTCGTCGATCTGTTCAGTCATTTCCTCTTCTTGAAGGGTGTTTAAGTGTTTGGCGTCAATCATTTTTACCTCGGCGAGTTTCATTCGACCCTCCAGTAGCTCTATGTGCCGTTCAACAAATAAATCTATCTACTCGTTGTCGGCTTTCGTTTTTGAATAAATTATTTTTTATCTTGTTAAATTCGCCTTCAACAGCAGCACTGGACGCCGGTACTCTGCCGTAGCCAAACTTGTCTCTATATACACAACTCCACATTGGAAGTTGACGAATATCTTTCGTAATTTGATTCGCAAAAGCTATACAATAGTACGCGTTTATTTCGTCGCCCGGTTTCAAAACAGAGTTCACTTCTTCCAAAATTTTTTTTATCCAGTCTCCCCATTTATCATCTGGATCAGAATCATCCTTTTGTTCTTCTTCCTGTTCTGCTGGACTACGCTCTTTAGTGCCAATATCCTCTTCAGCTTGCGCCAACATTGCGTCAAGTTCAGGTTGTGCCGTAATTAAATTTCGCAAAAATTGTTTGTGAACTTGGCATGACGATTTGTCTCCTTCTGTTTCGCTTTTCGCGACAATGAGTGATGAGAGTATTATTTTTTTTGCGGATGGTAAATCTCGAGCCAAAATTATCTTGCCAATCACACCCATGTAAAATTTTTTTACTAACCGTTGTTCATTTTTTAATGCCTTAGAATAAATATTAATGAAATGGGCGACGTCTATTCTAATATAGCATCGAGGTAATACTCCGCATAGAAATACGTTGCAGTAGTCTTGGATTGTTAAATATCCTGCGAAACTCCGAATGGTCGCAATTAGTAGAGCTTTTGCAGAATCTGTTACCGTTTCTTTAGGCAACGGAACACCTGATCTGTACCATTGCGCTAGCCAGTGCTGGATGGTACAAGCATCATGTGCCTCCGATAGCATTTGGGATACCGGAAAAACCCCTGACGAGCATTGAATCACAATTATATACAAAAAAATATGGGAACTTAGTGTTCCGTCGGCTTTCATTACTCTCGTAACCAGTTGACCCGATGCATCAATTTTTAAACTTGGTAAATCTTTATTAGCATATTTTCTATACACAAGGCTTTGATAATTCGTCCAATAGCATATGATTACGGGATCGTAGCCAATGTATCGAACAGCCAACTTTTCACTCGTCTTCCCTAACGCTTTCATTTTGGCGATTGCTATTATTGGATCTTTATCCAGTTGTGTCGATCTTAATAATTCATGTTTTGCTGTATTCAAAACTGCAGCATTTGGCAGTATTGGCGGCTCTGGATCGCCATCTGCCATCAGCCTATTCGCCTGCTCGTCTCTATACACTTCTGCTGACTTATGTTTTAAAATTTTCGCTACTTCCTCTCTGAAGGGCTGCCTTAGTTGTCGTTTTCCACACATTCCCTTTTTTGCCCTTATGTGAAATGTGCAATTAAGTTTCACAACGTGCTCGTTGCCTTCTAACTGAATTTTAGTTTCAGTTCCACATGCACATTTTCCTGGAAAAATAGCAGTCATAAGTACAAATATAGTAGAGTGGGGCGAAGAAACCACTTTCGTAGCTTTCCCGCTGTAAAACAATTTAAAAATATTAACAATATTAAAAATATTTTCAAATTGCAAAATGGTTCTAAAAATGTAATCCTTTGGCTATAAAATCACTCTACAATTTTGTGTATATCTTGTGAGACAACCGAGCTGTATCCATTCTGCAAAAGTACTTCAAATGGCTTTTTCACGCCACTCTACTCTAATGTAACAATTTTCCTTATAATATGCGACAATAAGAAAGTGTACTTTCTGAATCTTATGCGCGGGTAATTTTTCTAAGTACATATATGCGCAAATCCCCAAAACTGTCAAAATGTGATACTAACAAAATAAATATTTTTTTTTTTAAAGGCACACTATCGAAAACATTATTTTCTGGCACAGTTAGCCTTGAGTAGCAATAGAAAACACGGGCTTATGATTTTTTCGGAAACTTTATTTTTTGTAAAATTGCATATTTGAATTGAATTTAAAATTTATTTGAATAAAATTATTCTCATAGGTTATATGATCATTAAATATTATAAGGAAGTATGTGAAATTATTCTCAATAATAATTAAATTATAATTATTTTTCAAATTCTATATATAATAGCATAACCGTTCATAAGTTGTATGTGGAGATTTATTCGCTGTATTATATTGATATTAAATTTTTCCAATTTTTCCAATTGCGTTTAACCAGTCAATGAAATGAATATGCAATTTAAGCACCGCTTAAAACATTAAGAAATGGAGTGTACGTAAATGGGCTTAGAGTTATAGATGAATCGCAAAGATATTTTTAGTGTGCCAGCAAAAAATGACAATTTATAACACGAGGGGCTCTGCGAGGGTTCTGATTTGAAAAGCTTATAACTTCCAATATTTACAATGCACAATCATATGGGTTACAGAAAACTTTTTTCTAGAAAAAATTGAAGTTTATGAAGTATTCGATTTTTCATAAAGTGAGTCACACTTCCACTCGTATGCTCGTATCTTCTACCGTTTGCCTTATGGAAGCTCATTCTTGGAACTTTTTTCATTCGATAATGTATATCAAAAGGTACCTCAAAATGAATTTTGAAGTGATTTGCTTAAGATTTTTATTTTTACAACGCTAAGAAAGAAATTATTATAGCGAATCACAATATAGTGAATTCTTAATAAAATCACGCATTTTCGAGTTATAGCTTCATATAATCGATAGCTTAAAAGGAACTAATAGAGTGTATTTGTCATTATTTTTCACACAGAAAACAGTTTTAAAATAAACATTTCCACTTACCGCAGCTTAATTATTACGGAGTAAGTAGAATTTTAAAAAGTTTTGGGATTTGCTCATATATATTTGTTTCATTTCTTAAATGTTTTCATAATGATCTTAATAATAAGAACGAATTACTATACAAAACAAATATAATAAAAAAGTAAACAAGAATTAAAACACATATTTCAGCGATTTTTTTCTTCACTCTTAATCCCGAATCTTATTTTTGGCACCTTCAATCCCGAGTCATGGGTCGTTTTTGCCCTGGCAGTTTTCAAGCCACTAGAAAGTCCTTTAAAAAATCGGAAAAAATCATGGAACTTCTTTAAACCTTCAAATTCAAGTCCCAATTACAATATTTCGGAAAAAATCATTTTTTACATAATTTTTTATTAAAATATGGAGGTAAGGAAAATCACTTGTTCACTTAAATAAACACGTCTTTAAGCCAAATGAAGATATCGACAAAAATCAAAAACTAAATTAAATGACAAGAGTGTACCTTTCAAGATAATAATAGTACATTCGATTTTGTTTGAAAAAATGTTTAATTTTTAACCTCAAAATTGGCAAAAAATGTGTTCCAAAATTGCATCGCCTCGTGTGACGGCATGAGGAGGACTGACGCGCTACTATTCAGAAGGCGATAACTTTTTTTACGGAGGGTATATGGCGCCTTCCGTGCCCGTATTCGAAACGTAGCTCTTTGAAATTTCGATTGGGTCGAAAACGACCCATGATTCGGGATGAAGGGTTAAAAAAAGGAGGTGAACGATGTTCTGTATAACGTATGCATCAACGTCCATCAGGTAATTACACAGTCGACATTTCTTATATTTTTCCGTTTGTTTAAGGATGAGGACTCATTTCCTGCAGTTTGTCATATGCTCAATCTAAATCAGACAATATAAATTCCCTATCACGTTAGAATTTTGTGAAATATGAGGTAGAAGCTTACCAAAATTCACGATTTCGACTATTTTTGGAAATTTGTGCACGGTGAATCCGACGTGCCGAATATTTCATTAAGTAGCGCGAAAGTTTGAACTTGGCACATTACTAGGAAATTGCACAATATTATTAACCAATTTAATTGGTCACTGACAGCGTCTTTTTTGCGAACTAGCGGTATAAACCTTCACAAGACCAGAATGTTTGAAAAAGAAATTGTCACATGATGTTTTTTATGAATCTTTGCTTCTTCATTGTGAATGAAGTAATAAAAACTTACGGGAACTTAATTTATGGTAGGATATAACGAATCCGCCATAAAAATAAAAACGAGGAATAACATTTTCTATAAAAAACGTTCCTTGCACTAATGAAGAAGCAATAAACATACATACAAAACGTTATGTGGCCATTTCTTTCTCAAACATTATTCTTCTCGTGTGACGATTGTGATGAACTAAGTCCACCAAAATCGCTTCGGTCGTCGAAATAATTTGTATGGTATAGTGCAATTCTTAGAAAAGTAAAAAGTTCAAGCTTGAATGTTATTATTTAACGTATTCGAAAGCACTTCGGATTCACCCGATTCCAATTTCCATAAAAATGGCCAAAAAAATTATCTTTGTCACATAGATACACATTAAAAGTGAGAGTTCTGAATTTCGGCCGTTTCGGCGTTCGATGTGTACTTGCTCCGTTGTAAAAATAGTTGAACTTTAAGTGATCCAAAAAAATAGAAAAATTCATACACAGGAAAGTACTGTTGTATGTAAAAATCTAACCGAAACTTTGTAATGATCCAATAAAAACCAATACAAAATTTAGTAATATGTTCATAGTTACCACTGATGGATCCCGAATTGACGTCGTTATTTATGTGATGCCACTTAAAATTGAATCCACATTTCAACCTCGTATTATTCCAAATGCGCTCGGCAATTTCTTTTTGCCATATACCAGGTATTAATTTTTTCAATCGACGTCCCTTGTATTTTTTCTCGATAACAAGTCGATTAAAATCTACGCGTTTTATGGAAATTGTACATCTGGTAACGCATTCTTCATGTTTAAATATGGAATCCTGCAAACTGTTTTCAAAAGTAGAATCTCTAATGCTGTCTTTGTCTTCATTTGTCGAATCCTGTATACTACTTTCAAATGTGGAATTCTGTAAATTCTCAGTTTGTTTCGTATCATTAGGAAACTCTTTATTATTCAGTAGATCGCGGACTCCATGTTTATTGTCGCATACAAAAGTATATAATGACGGCGCAGTTAATTTCTGGTCCAATTTATCGGAGATTTTTAACCAAATATAACTATTTTTTGATAATATTTTATTGTCCGGTAATAAAATATGTTCTTTGTTTTTGAGTAATGTTTCAATAACAACTGTATGATCGATATTCGGGATTCTTCCACGGCCTCTCATTTTCAATTAGATATTGCAAAACTAATTCTGGAATAAGAGAGAATATTTATAAAAATATTCTTAATAAAATATTTAATTAATAATGTAAATGTATTACATTACTTACTGCACTAAATATGCCTCAACAGATAAAAAAAGCAACATAAGTAAATCTTTTAATACCGTACGGGAAACAATATTCATATAAAAATTACCGAACTTTCTGAAGTCGAGGATATCAGACAATTTCGAGGTTATTTTACAAAAACATTCATACAAAAATAATTAACCTTTCTCAAAAAACTACTGAACCATTCAAGAAATGCTGAATTTTATGAATGAAGGATGCGGAATTCCTTCGAGAAAAGTTCAGTCATTTTTCATGAATCTTCAGTAAATACTTATGAATGTTCTACAAAACTCAACATATTCTGATACCCTCAATTTCATAAAAGTTCGTTAATTTTTATAGAAATATTGTAATTCGTGAATATGATTTAAAATTTATGTGAAGGATGTCATTCAATTCAGAACAGATTTGAATAAAAAAACTATTCGACCGAAATCATAATCGCTTTTACATAAAAATAAGAGCGACTTAAATCTTGAGACCTGACTATGAATTGTAGACTTGCTATTCTTCTTAATAGCATATTTTTGTAAGGAAATGATGGGGCGCTGAAAGCCTATAAGAAAGCCCATAAGAGCATGCCGTTCTAAACTTTCTATCGGCAATTCGGGTCGAATCTTTTTTGTTAATTGTTAAAACGATTAAATAATTTTAATGGCTGATTCAAGTTATTCTTGCGAATATGCGGTAATTATTAGTGAAAACTGTTCTATAGAGGTCCAAAATCAAAAATGTTTTGTTTGGGCAGTTCTGTCTCTTGTATTTTACAACATATTAATGGTAAATCGGTAAAATAAAATAATTACAATTTTATCTATATAAGAAACTACTTTTGTAGAGGTCCAAAATGTTTTTTTTTTGTTTTAAGCACTTCTTTTGGCATTTCCAGATCGTTAATTTTAGAACATATTAATACTCGCCAAAACAAAAATTTCGAGAAATATTTATGGTGGCTTCCTTTTGGCCAGTATTAGCAAATTCTGAAATAAAAAATCTGGAAATGCAGGAAGAACGTGGTCCAAAAAATATTTTCCATTTTGGATCCCTATAAAAGTAGTTCCTTGCATAGAAATTTCTCGAAATAATTATAACGGCTTTGATTTGGCGAATATTAACGTGATCCGCAATAAACAATTTGAAAATGCAACAGGAATTACGTGAAAAAAATGATTTCGATTTTGGTCCCCTATGGAAGGGTAGTTCTGTGTTGTAAAGTACAGTGGTTGTGCTGTGTCATTTGTTTTGTGGTATATATTCTACCAGTATAGATCATCGTTATTTAGGTTAGGAATTGACGTTATCAACGGGATCGCTTTAGAAGAAGTCTTAAGGAGGGGGTTGAACCAAAAACCAAGTTAAGAGAAAAGATAGTTTATGTACTTTGAAGATTTGAAACGCTACAGTTAATGGTGCTATTGAAGAAAGAAAACTCTATTATTCTTGAAAAAATTTGAACAAAAATAATTTATGACTCTTACCCGCACCGTAGGTCGGCTGAAATATCGAATTTGGTTCCTTTCGGTTTCCTAATTCGCGCAATTTCGGAATTTTTTAAAAGAAAAGTACACAACCGATTTCAAATATCATGGAGTCATTTTCATTCCTCGGTTTACGACTGACATTTTTTATTAAAAAAATATGATATAAACTGTTACAAAATTATCGGATTTTCAGTGATGATGGCTATTAAAAACAATTATTATCTACAATGGCACTGAACACATTTTTCAAATTTCTGAAGCTAATTTCAAATATAGCGATTTATTTTTTTCAATTATTGTTTTTTTCGTGCTTTAAAGCTGACAGTAATTAAATGTACGAAATTTAATCGAATTCGTTCAGTGAAGTTGTCAATCTTTTCACTACAAAATAAACCATCGTTGGTTAATACATCTTCATTTTGACTCACAAAATTGGTATAATTTTTTTTAAGAAACAAATTACTATCGTCAAAAAAGTATAAAATAAATTAGATTTCCTCGTTTCAGAAATTGTTTCAGAAATAACATAAATAATAATCGTTCTTCCTTCAATAATGCTATTTAAAAAAACATTACAAATATTGAATTTCAGTAAACAGAAACAATTTTCTTTATTACACTTATATCCTAGAAGTCAGTCATTTTCCAGATAAAAAATGGCAAATATTGAAAATGCCTACGTTCACTATTTTTCTACTCATTCAAATAATTTCAATAAAAAACGAAAATGTTCCAGAATTCGTCACCTATATCGAAATTTTTTTATTTTATATTAATCCATAATTGACAGTAATATTTCATGAAAATGAAGGTGTTAAGGCGCTACTGTGAGAATGGCTCGGCCGGCGTCACGGGCGGTGTAACGGGCGGCCTCGCGGCATGTGCGACACAACGTGTTTGCGAAGCCGTGCGCGGCGGTTTTGTCAGAGTACACCTTCATTTTCATGACATATTACTGTCAATTATGGATTAATGTAAAATAAAAAAATATTTCAATACGGGCGACGAATTCCGGAACATTTTCTATTGAAATTATTCGAATGAGTAGTCTTCGAGGGAAAAAAACGCGAACATAGGCATTTTACACATTTTGACAATTTTTTTCTTCAAAAGTACAGAGTATATACTACGATATCAGTGTAATAACAAAAATGTATATTTTTACTCAAATTACACAATAGAATATTTTCAGAGTTTTTGGTCGCAATTGATGTTTTTATTTAAACAATTGTGAATTACCTAAAAAAAAACATAAAAAAAACTATTATACTTAACTAATTTTACTAAGAAACATATAAAGAATGAAAACTACGACCGAAATAACGAATTTTTCAACGCGTTCAAAAGTTATATAAACGTTTTAAGTTCGCATAAAAAGAAACCGTTCATGGCATTTTTATTGTACTTACCATCTTACCAAATATAATCTTAGAACGCCTTGAATTTCCATGCACTATCCTCTGTCCAATTTGATCCTGTGCAAGATTAAAATATTCTTATCTTCATACACTGGCCACGGTCCTAGTCCAATATTTTTGTCAATAATCTTCTGTCCAATTCTATATTTTCCCTCACGGTAGAATAAGAAAGGTATCGAAAACTACAGCCATAAATCCAATGTTCTTATTTTTAATCTTCGGATAGCATTCACTTGTTTGTGAGGGTCGCGAGACTTCGGGAATGTTCGATGCATGTCGTACCGATGTTTAAAGCCGATATTCAACTGTTTGAATCGAAATTCGAATATATATGTTACTTCTTCGACGAAGTCATATTTCGCGAAAAAGAGCGGAGCACTAAAATGTTTTTTTTTTTTTTAGCATAAATTGATTTCGCTGAAGATGGCGGCCAATTCCCAGCGGCAGGACCGCCGCCGATCCGGACGCCAGCGGTTCTCAACCGTGAAATTTCAGTATGCAAAAAAATGTATTGCTCGAAAATTAAACATACGAATAATTATTATTAATGAAATATCGACTTCAATGATATTAATTTACACTACCAAGAAGTTTCCATACAGCCACACCGTTTATTACAAAGATATGGCGAATTATTTATGACAATATCATGTTCCGTTAGGATATTTCAATTTTTTTCTAAACATTTTGGGGTGTTCATTTCCTAATAATGATTTAATCTTAATTATGATGGTCCTAAGAGTATCTCCTCAAATTTTTAGAGAATGAGAACAGGCTTTGTTGTTAAGATTAATGATCCCTAAAATCCTACTGTGAAAAAAATCAAATTTTTAATTTTAAAGGTATTTTTACTGATGGAACATTTGCGCTGCTAGGTCCGTACTAGTGTAGCCCTTATTTCTCGATAAAGGGCGGAGCACCAAAATGTTTTATAGCATAAATTGATAATACTTAATG